>ML218191.1:16646-44934 GCA_004785975.1 Popillia japonica
TTTCACCGAAAAAGCACATTGATACTAGGCATCGTTGTGCGAGAAGGTAGCCCAGTGGCTCTTATAGTTGCGGAGATATTCGCACATTTGTTAAAAAATTAGATGGACGTTGCGGGTGACTTAGCAGCAGCTTTCTATGAATATCTCCGGCACGGAATAACATCAAAGGCTGTGCCTTTCACCGAATAATCACATAGATACAAGGCATCGTTGTGCGAGAAGGCAGCCCAGTGGCTCTTATAGTTGTGGAGATATTTGCACATTTGTTAAAAAATTAGATGGACGTTGCGGTTGACGTAGCAGCAGTTTTCTGTGAATATCTCCGGCACAGAATAAGATCGAAGGCTGTGCTTTCCACCGAATAAGCACATTGATACTAGGCATCGTTCTGCGAGAAGGCAGCCCAGTGGCTCTTATAGTTGTGGAGATATTCACACTTTTGTGGAAAACTAGATGAAAATTTCGGTTGGCTTAGCAGCAGTTTTCTGTGAATATCTCCGGCACGGAATAAGATCGAACGCTGTGCCTTTCACCACAGGACCAGAGATACACTTGAATATCTTCGAGCATTTATTGATGGCAGGATGATAAACAAAAACACTGAAATCTTTTCTATACTGCCGAAGAGACCTCTTAGTTGTAAATCTTTGATAAAAAAGCATGCCGTCCTAAGAAGAAAAAAAAAAAGAAATCTCAGGCATCGTTTATTAACGAGATTCCACCCTTCGATGATATTCAATAAAACCAAATAGACACTTCAGCAATTAAACATAAATTTCTACCAACGCTAAGCCGCTTAGTTAATTAGCGCAAAAATCACATAAAGCACGTAGAAACTCGGAGGAGAACTAAGACGATAAGGACGAGAAGAAGTTGAAAGACCAATCGAATGCCGAGTGGGTAAAAAAAAACTCGAACCAAAAACTCATCGGTAAAAAGGCCAAATGACTTTTAAGTTAAAGTTGAAACTAGTTCAACGGTAAATTAATCGAAATTCAGGAGCTAAAGCCGTTACCGTCAATAAAGAGCCGGAAACCGACCCCGGGATATACGAGATAAAAAGAAGTAGTTAATTAAAAATTGACTTTGTTTTAAAATACGACTGGTCAAAAACAGGAACTCGCCTCAGTCCGGTTTCGTTACTCGAGCGAACGCTGTGCTGCGAATAAAAAGAAAAAAATAATTGCCGGTGAATGGTTGTGCTCTTTAAACGGAAGCGTATGATTTAAAATTTTATATATTTTTGTTTAGATTTTCATCGAGAGTTTCACCAGCCGTGGCTGTTTTATATGCTGTTATAGAAGGTGTTATTAGAAGGGATAATACATTTCAGCACAAAATGACGTTTAGAATTTATGATCATTGTTGAGCTTTTCAAATATATGCGGCTCTTACAAATTAGCGTTATATTTTGGGGTAATAACAAGTGTAACCATTTATTTCGTCCCATATTACATACATGTGTGCGGATAAGCAAATGTAGAAAAGCAAATTCTAAAGTTTCATATAAATTTCCTTGTCATGTCGTATTTCGTACGAGATTGCATCCTATCCCATTAATCTTTTATACAACCACGAGGCATAAATTTTCTCTTGAACAAAGACTAAAATTTCTGTTACTCGTTTGTTTAACAAACAAGCAGTTAAACAAATTTATTATTTATTCGAGTAAAAATAATGGCAATGTTCAAAACAAAAAATTGCGACAGCTGTCAGAATTTATGCTTTTCTGACTGATTGTACTATCGCCAACCATTGAAAACTGGCCGCTTCTAATTGAGACCCAAATTTATAAAACGACAGTTTACAGAATAACACAAAGGATGGCTTCAGTCGTTCTCCGATTCGATTTACAAGATCTCACCCTCATTATACTACTTCTAATCACTAGAATGTCGGTAGTAGTCCCAATTATAAAGCTAACGAGGTTGCCAAATTACCTACAATAAGATCTTCGGCGGTCCCTCCTCTCGCAACTCCGTTTTATTGCCCGAATCGGACATTAAGCGTCGAACTAATAAAATTGCTTTTATGTGTAGCGGAGACCCATTTACTCTGCGCTTGATAATGATTTATGATCGAGTCAAAGGATTTGATCGTTAAGGTTCGCGCCAAACGGATGAAGTACGTCGATCTTTTCGTTGAATCTAAAATTTTTTAATGATACTCGAAAATCCCGATTATAATCGGTAGTGTCATTTTCGTGATTAATCGTCTTTGCGGATATAATTACGCTTTCCAAACAATGTAAGCGATGACTGGAATTTTACAGAGTAGACGCTTATAGCACGGATTTCGTATTTCAAATAGGTTATTGATAATTTCTTATTCAGGGGCGTTGATTAACGTTTCTGTTATCTTTTTTTTTTGAAGATTATACAGGAAATTTCAATTGAAACGAGCCACCCCAACTAACTACACTGTTCAACTTTAAACTGGTACACTTACTACAACATATGTATATAAATGGTTCAAGCTTAATTGGTAGTATAATCAAAAGTCTTCATTTTAGTATTACAGAAAGAGAAAGTAACCAAACAGTTAAGGATTAATAATGCGTGGACTTCCTCTAGCTTTTATGACCTCCTGGCAAAGTCTAGGCATGCTGGACATCAAATTCCGGATGTAATGCTGAGGGATATTTTGCTATTCTTCCAAAACGGCAACCTCTTCAGGTAATCCCATTAAGATCTGGGGAGTTGGCTAGCCAATCCATGTGCGTAGTATTGCTCTCTTCCAAAAATGTATTGATTTGTCTTGTTCTAGAGGACGCGCCCTATGATCAACAAACACAAAACCATCGCCTATTTCATTGGAGAATGGCAAGAACGCAGAAATACCTCCCAAAACGGTAATTTAACCACTTCCATAAGCTTGGTGGTAAGATACGTTGTATTGTATTGGATTGTACAAGAAGGATCGTGCAGGCTCTATAACCTCACCTCACTGCGACCTATTGATCTATTGTGAATACCCCATTCCTTTAGTACCCTTCTAGTCCGATGTTCTTACCGAATCCCAGGATTAGTTTGGGTGCCAAGGCCTTAGTCTGATCAGGCGTTACAGTCGCCTGTCCTAGATTCTGAAACCTTCGCCGGCGCAGTGCCTCGCACTCGCAAAGTCATCATCAAGATCAAGAAGTTTTTTATTACTATTTGGCTTGCCTTGCAAGTTCGTCTGCCATGTCATTTCCTTTGGTATTCGTGTGCTCTGGAACCGACATTAGGGAAACCCTGTTATGTGTGGCCAGTTGCATCACATTCATCCGACATTCCCAGATCAACTTAGACTCAAACCTGTGAGTGGCTACCTTTCAGAGTGGCCTGGCTATCGCATATATGCATATATATATGTTGGCATCCTTCAGGCCTTTGTCTAGGATTTCTGGGATGCAAAGATCTATAGCATGTATCTCCACTTGAAAGATTGTTGGAGATACTCCTAAGGCTCTAGAGAAGTTGGTCCTTGGTCCATGAACGCCAACCCCTACCCCGTTGCTAGTTTTGGATTCATCTGTGTACCAGACACTGGCTCCATTTTCAAAGTTGGGTCCACCAGAGCTCCATTCCTCGCTGCTCGGAAATAGCACCCTAAATGGTCGCTCGTGATGCAGTTTGGCAGTCATGCTGTCCGTTGGTTTAGTTACGATGGAATCTCTTCTCGGAGGTCATCTAGAATACTTAAGTGTCCGGTTAAGTCACCATCTTTAAATCGATGTGATATACTTAGTCGGTGGGCACTGAGAACTGCAGTTCTCTTAATTACCAGGTGCAAGGGTGCTAATCCCAGTAATACCTCTATTGAGGCAGTTGGGCAGGTGCGCATCGCTCCTGTGATTCCCAGACATACTAGTCGCTGCAGTTTCTGCGGCTTACTTTGTGCTGTCTTTTCGTTGGTTTTTCGCCACCAAAATGGGCTAGCGTACGTGACCATGGGTCTCACAACCATTTGATATAACCAGTATATCATTTTTGGTTTAAGACCCCAAGTTCTTCCAAAAAGTCTCTGGCAAGACCAAAAGGCTATTGTAGCCTTTTGGAGAATTTTATGAAGATGCTGATTCCAATTTAGTCTACAGTCGAGAGTGATCCCTAGATATTTGACTTCACGGGAGTAGTTTAGTTGTGCACCATTCAGGAATACTGTATGTAGCGAGTATTTCTTTCGATTGGTAAATGGGACAACAACGGTTTTGCTTGGGTTGACAGAAAGTCCTTCCCTACAGCACCAGTTACTGATGGTGTTAAGGGCCTGTTGCATTAGGTCGTAATAACCTTTTCATGCTTGCCCTTTATTGTAACGACTAGGTCATCTGCATACCGCTGCGCGTTAAAGCCTTTTCCGTGCAGTATGTTGAGCAGATCGTCAAGATACGTTGTTCTCCTCGGTTTCTCAAAAATTTAGCGCTTCCATCTGATCTATGGGGAGGCAGTCTTTTGCAATTTGGTCCACTGCGTATACATTGTAACTTTCTTATTACTTCCAACAACTCTAATCGCACCATGGAGGGATCAAACAGTACCTATTTGTTTTTTGAAGTGACCATTCTTGCATTTTCGCTTTCGTGTTAAAATTGTTGGTATTTTCCTCTTTTTTTCTGCTATAGTAAGATGCATTATCCATTACAATAACACTGCTGTCAGGTAATTTCTTCAAAATATTATAGACCCACTCCTCAAAAACAGTTGCATCCATTTCATCGTGGTAATCGATTGTTGTTCTTCCTTCAAATAATAGTAGCCCATCGTCGAGAAAACCGTTTTCAGAACCAATATGTAAAATAATTAACCGTCTTCTTTTACTGGCAGGATTATTGAGACCAGTAGTTATACCATCTGTAAATGCTTGTCTGCGTGTTGTAACATTAATATCTACCCACACGTTTGCTCTTAATTGTGCCCTTAATCCAGCCATGTTTCGTCTAAATAATAGACTGGGCGTTGCTTATTTCTATATTTTGATATTGAAAATAAATATTTTCGTTTCCACAAAACAATATCACCACCTTCGAGCAGTAAACCTAATCGTAACGTTTTAAATATATGTAAATACAAACTCTATATTATATAAAACACTTCAATAATTAGTATCCAAACTTACTTAAAAATAAGCATCTTCATTAATTTATGCGAGGTTGAATGACTTATTGGAGGCATATTTTGATCTTCCCTTATTTTCTTTAAGATTTTGTTTAATGTGGGAAGTTCTCCATCCTAAAAAAGCCATGCATGATTCTTCTTATCATGTATTTAATACTATCGCCAACTGTAGGTAACAGGGCCTTTCTTCCAACTCATTTTAATGCTGGTGAAACTAGTCTTCTAGCTTTATATTCACCAATAATATTATAAACACTTATTGTTAAATATAAATATACGTATTTATGACTATTTATGTAAGTTACCTAAAGTGTTTGAAATTTGCAGTGTTATTTGTATTTTCTTTATTGTAGGATTACTATTTTCCTGTATATGCTCAGTATAACTTGCTTTTCTTGTACAAATTTCCACGCCCTAAAGTAGCACGTTTTCTCGGAGGCGATGTTGATAGTCCACTTATATTAGGCTGTAGATCCATTTTTACAAGCAAATAGTAAAAAAAAAACTGATTTTCTTGTTTAAACGTAGTAGAAACTTAAATAGATAATAGAAAAATATTTAGCGAAATATGTATTTACTCAATCAACTGTGTCTACGCTAAAATGCCAAATTTTTGCAGTGTAAACATGGCCGACATCAAACCAATCGTAAGTCTATATTTTGGCGGGCTATATTCAATTCACTCCCCCTATTAAAAATCAGAATATGTATGTAGTCAACCATAGACAGCTTTTAGAAGATCTGGACCTTAGATTTATCGCATATCTTCTTCTCACTGTGTTAGTGGATACTTGAGTACCTGTTGCATTCAATAACTAAATTTGGATTGTTTTGCTGTAGAAAATTTATTTCTTCGACAATGAACCTGTTGTCACTGTGACTATAGTTCAAAATTGAGCACAATATTACGTGTATTGTGCTGTGATTTTTTAAATAGGGAAAGACCGATTTTATGACCACTCATTCGAAAGGTCTTTTCATTCTTTTTTTACGGGAATACGGCTGACTCGTTTCAATTGAAATACCCTGTATATTTTACAAAGGTACATTTACTAACGAAGAGAATAACTTCTCCTCATTAATACATCCATTTCTTTCATATTGACATTCCATTCTCTCCCTTATTTTACTTGGCTTCTAATTACATTTCCAGCGTCAAACAAGTTTTTTGACGTATTAAAAATTTTAATAAAAGTCGTATAGAACTTTAATTAAAAAATACTGATCCTAAGTCCGTTTTTTTCCTTTCTCCTATATCATCTCGATTCTTCTACTGAGCCCACCTACAAACTTTCGAGTCTTAATTGAAATCGCAAGCGAAAGTTATTGTTTTCATTTTCCTCGGAAGGATACCGAGAAAGGAATTCTCGCGGAGGAGGCTTTATCCGTTCATAAAAGCAGCGATGATAATAATAATAATAACAATAATAATAATAATTCATTTGTAGATTATTAAGGTCGCAATAAGGTGCAGGTTTTAACCCGTCGTTTGCGACATGCTCTGGTCCAGCCGAAAGAGAGCAATAAACGTATAAATATCTCCATTTTCGGGAGACACAGTTCACGCAGCATCAACCCTTATAAGACATCCTTTTCCTCCGAAGAGGAGATAACGCGCTTTCTTTATGATGTGGCCCTGGAAATGTGGTCAGATTAAATGGTTCTGGTTTATGATGCATTAACGTTCTGCTCTAGAAAATCCGGAAATGTTACTTCTCCGCCGTTAATGAGGGGTGCAGTGAGAGATGCTCTCTGTGTATGTACATGTACAATATGTATTCCATCTAATTTATTTTAGATAACTGGTTAAGTTTTAATCCCATCTCTTTAGAAACATACACATAATACATTTAAATTCATATCCATTTCACTCAAATTCGCAGTATAAGAGGGTTCTCATTTAAAATTCAAATGTCCATAATTTTACAATTTGCTCTCACACAAAGGAATCGTTTTAAACGAGGTCGTTTTGCAATCTTCCCCCTATTTACCCTAATTGTTTTTAATTAAAATAATGCCTTCGAATTTGGAAAATTTTAAATCGACATCCAGCATTTTTACTTTTGCATGGACAAGTATCGTCATCAGTAAACCTGATCAATTTATTAAATTGGCTAACTATGGACCAGTCACTAATTCAATTATCAAATTTGCGCCAGCAAATAAGATTCTAGTCAACTACTAATAGCAATGAACGAATAGGATAATCCTGTAATAGGATAGTAATATATTTTTTAAGTGTTGATAGTAGTATCACTGGTAAATAATTATCTACTGAGGCATTATCACCCTTTAGCCAGTAGCTTTATTAATTGATCTATTTAGTACCATCATTAAAAGACCTTCTAAGAATTGTCCGCAGTATTTTATAATTTTAGAATTTATTCCATCTGGAAGTATGTTTTCTTGATTTGTCTTCAATGATTAGGTAAATAGTTATTGTTGGTTATCAATTGCAGAATATACTCGTCTGATAAGTTGTTATTGTGCAACTACTTGTCAGAATTGATTTCTAATATCTTGAGGTCACTTTAAAAATATTGATCTTACATAGGTCCAATGAAAGGAAAATGCTTTTCCTTCCATGGAATTAATAATACTACCGACACTTCTGTCTAGTCTTTGATCGCATCAGACTTGAGTCTGCAACACCTGAAGAGAACAATACCTTAACACCGTATGAAGTGTGGTAAATTCGCTGTCAAAGGATTATTTATTGAATTATTGACGTATGCAGTTTCCTTTACTTTCTTCTTGATTTGATAGTCCTCTTTGGTGGAAATTATGACCTTATTAGATTGGATTTTGCAGTTTTCTTCCAAGCATGATAGTTTTTTTTTAATTATTTCTTGGTGTGCTTGTTCTTCAAATGTATACTCCAATCAAAGAGGATATTGACGTTAAAAGTAAACTGCGCACACAGTTCATCAAGCCTGGAATTGCAACATTTAGGAATCCCACCACCTCCCACTAATCGAAGAAAGCCATAAAAAATTTCTGATTAAGTTGGCAATTTGGAGACAAACATGTTATGTGATTTTATGCTTGTCAGGATTAAAAGCCTTTTATGGCAATATTTTTTTTAGATTTATTTCTAGCATTTGCTATTTTTGAAAAGTTTATTTTAGGTTTTATTTATTCTGGAAGTGTTTGTAAAGGAAAATTGACATATATAGAAGCTTTTAATTTCAGAAGTTAGAACATGGTTAGAACAATATCCCATTCACATCATTGGTTCTTCCAAAGGATGTGTGAAGCTTAATCATATTGATACCAATTTTCCTGGTACACAAAATCAAGAAATTTTGACGGCACTGATTGACAGATTGCAGTTTAGCGATTTTAGTTGGGAACACTGTTTAAATGATAAATCTCTTATTTCTAACTAACTTCTCTTCAATGTAGTGCCACATTAAACCATAACTAATACACCGTGTCCATAAATGTTTGAAGCTGACAGTTACTGTAAAATTTTGATTAAGTTTGTAACACTCCATTTTATTTCAATCGCAATAATTGTCATTAGCGTCCCAAGCGGTAGTTACTTCAACCATAATTATTAAAGTTGTATTTTAAAATCAAACACAATATGCTTCCTTTTGGAAACGTTTATTGCTAATAAAAAATACAAGGAAAAGCTGAAAGGAAGTTGAAAATTGAACAGAAAACCTATACTAAAACCCAACGAAAATACAGACGTGCGACTATGGCCATAGAGGAATAAGCCTACTGACATTCTCAGGGTGGTAAACTTTAAGTAGCATTTGACACATACATTTTGACAGATGTCAGCTTCAAACATTTACGGACACGCGATATGTACATTCTGATTACTTAAACTTATAAAGTCCAAAGATGACTGTATATAGATACATTACAGAAACCAAATAAACAATCCTATCCTATTTAAATTAATCCGAAAATCACTAAATTACAATATGTATTTCAGTTTTAAAAACATTCCATCCACATATCAACGTATTTTACAGCAATAAAAAAAAACCACACCAGTGACGCATTTCACATTTTAAAAACATTTTCAGCTTTTCAGCCGCGAACTGAATCGGTATTCATCCTGCGTAATGGCGAACGAACATCAATATTAATACAGAGTGACAGGCGCCCTTGCTAAGCAGCAATCAATCCTCATTATCTAAGTTTGCCGTTTATTTAAATACATATTTATGCAGTTAGAGTCAATTACGTGATGAAATTTTGGTATGACCTATTTTGGATTAGCGAAAGAAAAACTGTTTATTAAAATCTATTGTTTTTCTTTTCTTTTTGTGTATGTATAGGAGAATATGAAGCGTACGTGGAGTTGTGCTGCAATGAGTTAAAATGCGAGTCCTTATTTCAAGATTTATTCCGCAGTCGACCCAAAAAAGAAAGCTCGTAAAAGCCACGACTGGAAACAGTAAATCTATTATGACCCGAATTGTTAACACTTCATAAAGTCTGTGCTGCTGCTTGAATAAATCAATTGTGCGTTTTGATTTACTTCCGCACTTCTAAATGAAACATATTCGGAGAAATTGTGTCTTTTTGCGCCCGATGAAGTTTTTCTTTGTGGAATTATCAGATCTCCTCTATAGTGTGAATATTTGCCACTACTTTTTCACAGGATATTGACCATACTTCGTTCTGGTATTGTTCGTTAATAATTTGTAATCGTTTGGTAAGAAACAGTTTCCTGATCATAATTTTAATATTTTCACTTGACTTGAGGTTTGTTGATGTTGACTTCTTACATGGATCTCTGCATTTGGAGTTCGTGGACTTTTTACAATACCGTTCCAAGATTAGCTGGATGCTTTTATTCAGTTTCAGTCTGCTCATATAGTTCAAAATATGTGACCACTAGTGAACAACAACACTGAGAAGTTTACCTCAATGTAGAGGAATCATTTAAGTTAATAAACTTTTGCCAAGTATTCATATCGCAAAATACAGGCTTACAATTAGTTTTAGTCGATTCCTTGACCTATTCCTCGGCAGCGCCGTTCGAATTCCATTCATCGTGCATTTTTAATGGGAAAAAAAAATCGGTAGCAGCGTCTTCTGGTAACTAGTCTTCTCTATAACTAGGGCTTACGGTAAAAAAAAATCTACAATTTTCCGTGAAATACAAGCAATAACTGCATGGCATATTTTTGGCGTTTATTTTGCGACAACTGGGACAAATTTATTGGAAACAATTAAGTACTGCAAACGTTCTTGAAATTTTTAGTCTCAGAAATTGCCTACTTCTTTGTTAAATATGTAGAGAACAACATATCATTTTCAGTTGTGACCATTGATTATTTGACACCAATACCAATAAAAGCCAATAAAGCAAAGTAACTTCTTGTACATAAATTATTTTGACAGGTGCTGTCAAACTAATCAGAAACAAAAACAAAAAACGGCATCAAGTACCTACTTATTCAGTGTAGTAAACAGTAAGCTACCACCACACTGTCTTTGAAAATGCTTATTACCTTATGTAGGTATTTATATGCAGACGGTGCTTAAATTTTGTCATGCAATTTATAATGGTTTTTTGTTCGTTCCATACATTTACATAAGGAATTAAGTCTTTTCTTGATGATGATTCTTGTACCAGCCATCAAAAACGTACTTGGCAAAACGAGCTAAAGCAAAAGAATCAATTGCCGAAAAAAGGTTTTATGGAGCTTGTTATCTTTACCCCTCGTGAGTGCTAAAATATCTGTACTAACCAGAAAACGATGCAACTATATAAGAAGCATAAACATACTTTGTTTCAGTCAAATACGCAAACGCAGGATTTCATCATATGGCGGATAAAAGCCATGTGCATATTGGTTAGCTTCACTTAATAATGTGTTGTACTATTCCTTTTTTTTCATCGCTTGGGCGAGTAAGCTCTGAATGGTGGTTTGTTCAAAAGACCTGTAGTCTCATGGCTCCAAAGTAGCTCCCTCTCTTCGTGTTCCATACTGGGCAGTGTGCAAGGAGTTGTGCTGGACTTTCTTCTGCACCTTGACAGCTTGTACACGAGGAAGGCTTTACTAAGCCCTAAGTCCATGCAATGTGTGTGCTTGTTCAGTGTGTCGTTCCCAGTCAAAATATCTTCTTAGTCTGGACCTGCTTTATGGAGTCTATCCTGGTATGGGTGAATACCAAGAATTTTGCATTGTGTCATGCCAGCTAATTAATTCTAATGAAAAAATGTCTGGCTGCTAGCTGAGTTCTAACGAAAGCTTTGATGCAACCGTAGGAACTCCTACATCTCGGTTCTGGGCCTGTAAATTGTCGTTCATTAGCTGCTCTGGTTAACTTGTCAGTAAGTTTGTTTATTTCGTCTGGATCACCACTTCAGTGATGTTCCAAAAGCTAAGTTAGCAAGCCGTTTATCTTTTTTTAATTGTTGGAGTTTTCAATGTTTCAAAGAATCCGAAAAATTTTTCCAAAAAATTGTTTAGTTTTCTAATTCCAAATTCGATTATTGAAGAAAGAAATGATTCCGTTTGTCTTTACTGCAATTTCGTTACCATTTGGTTGAAAATGTATGTTCAAGAAATAAGAAATTTGCTCGTTAGGGTTGACGTCTGTTACCGTTAACACCATTAAAGTTTGCCAGTTTTGACGTTTGCCTTCATTGACGTCTGTCACCGTTGATGTTTCACACTATTATCATTTGTCGCCATTGAGGGTTGTCACATGGTTGTCACTACTAAAATTTGACGCCGTTGACGTTTGTCACATTAGTTGCTGTTTATCACCGTTGACGTTTACCAATATTGAAGTTTGTCACCGTTTGACATTTGTCACCATTAATTGCCGAAAATTTGTCACAGCATTACAAATTTCCGTTGTGATTTTAAATTTCTCATGATTGCATACCCCTGTGTGTATGAAATTAAGAAATCCTGGTTTAAGCACGAATCCTTATTAATGTAAACAAAATTATTTATAGATATAAATTGAAGAAGTCAAATTATCGTACAATCAACATTAAAATTTCTTTTTAGAGCAGCAGTATACTATTAGATACAGCACTAAATTGGAAATTTTACGTTTGTTACGCTTGTTGATAGCTTTCAAGAAATACGACGTGCAACACAGCAAACATATGACGAGAAGGCGTCAAGTGGAAATACAATTTTACCGTTTCCGTGTTTATTGGAATTCTCTCGACTATCACGCTAACAATTGCCTTCAAACTTGATGGGTGATTTTTATTGATACCTAGAAGTCTATCGAAGATGATTGACTGACGCAAGGAATATAAGGAATTCGTCGAAAAGATGTACTCATTATCTAGAGTTACTGCGTGTTTCCAAATATATGTACGGCAGTGTATACATTCTGGTTATTTTAGGGCTTTGTAGCAAATTTCCAGCACTGTTCGTGCTTGGTAAACGCTATATGACGGACTGTCTACCATTTAGGGGCTTTAGTCATGTTAAATAAAGCGTAAATGAATGGCACCGTGTAAGTAGAAGCTGGGGACGTTTCCATTATTAAAGTATGCTGATGGAAGTCGGTGTATAACGTGCACATGTGTGTATATATAGACACTGTAACGTTTTTGGTCATTAAGGACCGACATGGAAATGTCAACGACGGCGAAAATGGGAGCAGTTTCAGGAGCATTCGCATGAACGCGGCCCCTAAATTACCGGGAAAATGCGATTTAGTAGTCTTTGAATACAACTTTTTATTGTAGTCGTACAACGGCGCGTGATGCCCTTGTGCCTCCGCATATCTATTATATGAAATCAGCGCTGAAAAAGAATAAAAAAAGCCCGTTAATGATGTACTGGAATATTTAAAATCTACCCAAAGCTCGCGTCTGATTTTTGCTAACAAAAGGCAGAATTTTTTTTATCTGAAAAAGTGAGAGATTATATTTTTATTTCTTTTCTTTCATTTACAGACGATGACTCCGCAACCGTTCACGGCATCATCACTAAAGACGGTCTATTCGACGGTACAGTTTTCACCGCATCGGAGGACATCTACATCGAACCGGTCAGTCGTTACCTAACCTTCAATAATTCCGCCAAAAAATCGCCATCATTCCATTCCATCATGTACAAGAGTTCCGACGTCCGCGATCTCGTAAAGAGCGGTGCGAATTGCCCGTCGCACCGTCTCCATCTCGACCAGGTTAAAAAGTTCCACAAGTATCCGAAAGCCAGGACAAAAAGATGGCTGCTGGAGGGCGAAGCGAAAAATCCGTACGACGAACCGGACCACTATCCGAAAAGTAAATTGCCACCCAATCCGCCGTACGACCAGCCGATCGACGAAATCGAAATGGAATTGTCGAATCGAACTTTCACGGACGCGTCGAGTTTGGTTTTCGGACGGAACGTTAACAAGAGGGCGGTCATCGATCCGAAGAAGACGACTTGTATGCTGTATCTGCAGGCGGACCATCAGTTTTTTCAGAAGTACGGTACGGAGGAAGCGTGTATTGAAGTGATGTCCAGGCATGTTCAAAGAGTTAACGCCATTTATAGATCAACAGGTAAGGAGGTTATTGTTTGTTGTTTTAATAAAATGGGCGGAACATGTAATTTAGTTTAGAAGTGCTGGATCTTCAGGAGAGGTTTTGGACGGAATATGCGGTAGGATAGTCTGGCATAAGCTTTGGTGTAATGTAGAGATATTTGTTTTTCAAAAGGCAGACCTAATAAATGCGGTTTCCTATGAAGTATGCTTGATATGAAATTGTTGCTCTTCCTATATCAGATTGTCTTGAAGAATTAGCCTAAGCAATTTAAGTTTTTGTTGTTACACAATATAGTTCTCCGTCTGATGATGCCCATTTCAATGAACTTGCAAAAAATTTGAACGTTAACATTGTGAGGTTATGACATTTATGGCGGTAGCACAATGCTGCATTTGATATTGTGTCAAAGCATGATTTTGACATCCAAAATCTTTGCTCGCAACTCAACGCTTAAGATTTTAAAGCATATGGTCTAATGAGATTCTTATAGCTTCTAGTACATAGGCTCAGAATTTTTGAGACTATTATTTATTTATTTTCCGTCAGAAGGCATTCTTTTCTGTCGAATGACTTGGGGCTCATTGAGAAGCATAAGACAACGGAAACGGTCGAAGTATCATCACAGTGGGATACGCTTTTCGTTTGTTGATTATAAAGCAACAAAGAGTTTTTTTTTCTTGATTAAGTTTCAGTTTGTTCGAGTAGTTTCATCTTTAATCGTTTGACTTGACATGTAACTCAATCATCTGCAAACTGAAGTCTGTATGACCTGTGTGGTAGAAGGCTAAAATAACAGCTAAGAGAATCATAATATCCATTTTATTTGTTTCAGAGTTACAGACCTATGAATGTGATTGTTAGATCATGAACTTGACATGACACTGGTGCATAATCAGGCTTTTAAAGCACGTTATGAGTGCTTTAAAAGCTAATTATGCATTGTGTCATACTATATTTTTTAGTATAAATGCAACAATAATTTTAACGAGAAGAAATCAAATCAATAATTTCAATACATTTTATCGAGTGATATGTGTCTCTATATTATGTCATTTGACATTTCAGTTAATTATTAAACCTCATTGTTGTATTAATAATGTCGACAGAAATTCAAAAACTAGCTGCTGAAGCTGAATTAAGTGTAATACCTGCAAACTCCAAATAATAATTCAAATCAATAATCAATAATTCCAATACATATTATCGAGTGACATGTACCTATATGTCATTTGACATTTCCCGACATTTCACTGTATATACTATTAAACGCTTGGGATTGGTTGTTACCAAGCAACTTTTATACGCACGGCGTGCGATAAAAGCCCGATTATGCACGCTTATGGGTGTGTTTTGATTGGTTTATGATGCATGCATACTAAAAAAAATAGTAATCCTAAAGTCAATACAAACTAATTTTATTTAAAATAAGTTATACGATTCAATAACAGGCTTGTGATAAATAACGTCGCAAAATAGAATAAATAAACACATCTCGTAGTGCATACAGTAATTCTTGGAGATCCACAAAAACGAGTACTGAAAATTGATTTATGATAAACAAGGTTTTTACTTATTTCGTTAGTGCTAAATCATGAATATCATACAATAAACAAATGTTCAAATGACAGTTGACGTCATAGAATTACATGACGGTTTAGTTCATACAACAGCTTATTAGTGAGTACGCATGTTTTCTTCTTTAAAAATGCCTTACCGATTTTCTTCTAAGGAGTATGCAGACATGCATTTTGTGTATGGCTACTGTAACGGCAGTGCACGTCAAGCAGCTATTGAATACTATAGACAATTTCGGGAATGCGGACTACGTGATTATCTTTTCAACCGAGGAGTAAATTTGCTAGCAGACTTAGAGGAAGAAGCAGTAGCTATTCTTACAAGGGATCCAACTCTCAGTGTACGTCGAATCACTAGACAACTAGGAGTGCCACGAATGACAGTTTGGCGAATTTTAAGACGCGAGGGCTTATATCCATGTCACTATCGCAGGGGACACGATTTTGCTTGAGACAGATCACTATGCTCGTCTAGTTTGTTCTACATGGATATTACGACAATCACGGCTTCATTTTAATTTCTGCAGAACAGTCCTCTGGACAGATGAATCCACGTTCGCGAGAAGTGGTGTTACAAATCTAAGAAACCTGCACAGATGGTCATCGGAAAATCCCAAAGCTTACGCCCTTCTAAATTTCAACATGAATTTTCTATTAACATTTGGGCGGCCCTAATCGATGACCTTTTGATTGGCTCTGTCGTTCTTCCTGGGAGGTTAAATGCAGAGAATTACCTTCAATTTCTTATTGACGAACTGCCAGGTCTTTTGGAGGATGTCCCACTGAATGTTTGACAAGACATGTGGTTTCACATGGATGGGGCACCACCACATTTCGTAATTGCTGTCCGAAATTGGGTTAATGTCAATTATCCAAGATGGATTGGCCGAGGTGGTCCTGTTACATGGCCACCCAGATCACCCGATCTTAATCCCGTTGACTTTTATTTATGGGGGTACATGAAAAATTTAGTCTACAAAAGAAGAATTGTTGCATCGTATTCATCTGGCGGCCGAGCAAATCCGACAAAACAAGTATGAAATTCGCATAAGTACTTCTTCCGTTGGCTTACGGGCACAAGCCTGTATTCAGCAAGGAGGTGGACATTTCGAAAATGTTACTAATTGAACTTGTTCAAATAAAATCAGTTTGTATTGTCTTTAGGATTACATTTTTTTTTCATGATCTGACAATGACATTCATAGGTCTGTAACTTTGAAACAAATAAAAATCGGTATACAAGTTTTGCGTTTTTCTTACTTGTAATGAAGTCTACTTTACACTCCTAGAATTTGAACATAACGATACGGGACAGCTTGTATGTAAGAGAAGTCAGGGTACCTTGCCTGGATCTGCTATCTCTGAACTGAGTTGGACTTTGCGTGCTTACACTCTTCGGTCTTCTTGAAGGTTGGGACTGATCGTGCCCATGAATATTCGTAAGTAGGAGTTGTCAGCGGCTAACTGCTGCTTGTTTAAGTGCAGCGTTGTAGAAAGCTGCGCCTGGAGAGACTATAGGATTGAGATCTTAACTCACGTGGGAGTTGAAAACTTTTAGGCATGAAGTCTGCTGTTTGTCCTCACAGTTTTTGGACCACCTCGATAGAGTGCCTGATGTTCGCTTTAGGGGGTGGTCCACCCTGCGTCACAACAGCGGAACAGTGAATCTTGTCAGACCTCTAAGGTGTTCTCGTAGCGGCTCCTTTTTGTAGATCCCTTCTCAAAAGATTGATGCTTGGCTTCGGTGACGCAGGCTTATATGAGAATGTTGGGCAAAGCGTAATTTCAAGAGGGGGAGGAGAGCATTTCTTGCAAGGAAGAACTTCTTTTTGATATGGCGAAGATGTTCGCGCCGTTGAGCGAGTATTAAGCCTACGAAGATGTTGGTAGGAGTCAGCCGGAACGGCGGTTCGCTTCCTCCTGCTAATCTCACGTCTTGAGTGTAACGTCCATTGGGGAATCGAATCAACAGCTCGCTGTAGACGATGATGCAGGATGATGTTATTCTTTGTATTTGTACTCGGTTTTAGACCTGATTTGGGCCTGTTTTACTGGTCTTATCCAAATACCCAACAAACTAGGAAAATGGATCTACCAGCCAGATTACTGGATCTTATCGTACAAGATCATGTCTTGACGTTTTCACCCAAGTAGAAGAAGGAGAAATACGAAAATAAGTATTGCAATATTGAACAAATCCAATTCCTTACAAGTTTCATGTTTTTGTACAGTTTATGTACGCGATAACTGTACAATTTTTTAAACTGGATATACTGCTGCCATAGTCTCAAGAGGATAACCATTCAGTTCATTCGAATTGCGAATAATTTTACTAAACACAACATTCCCTCGTTTATTTTGAAAATCGAAAATATTCCGTTGCAATTCAGTATGCAAGACCTCTCGGACTAGAGCGGACGTTCTACTATGTATATACTTAATCGAATTTAATTATTTCGAACATCTCGACGCCGGACAATAACGAAAAATAATATTGTTTTCAAGGGAGTAGATGTACGTAGTAAAGTGCACGCTGGGTAGTTTAGTACAATGCCTCCTCTAATATCCAATTTCCTCTTCTCGGTCTCTATAAATAAAACGAAAGTAATTGTTATATCCAATTTTCCCTATTACGTGCGGTAACAATATGCGGAGAATTCGACGGTGAATTCCATCCGCGAGGCAAATTTTGCATGATAGTTAATGAGCCATTTCGAATAGTAATATGAGTGAAACTTTGGGCGGTAGAATCTTCGGTAGGAATTGTTCCGTTTTGCTGCGAGTTTTGATATTTAAATTTAAAGCATTCAAACTTCAAGATCACGTTAGGTGTATGCCTATTCTTGCATAATGTGTATTAGATATGAATCATATTTAGATTACTTAATCTGAAGTGACGAATTTATTCCCGTTTCGTGCCGGTACTCTACTTAACGAGATTGGCAAATTTAATAAAACGGTATTTGAAACGATTTTGAAAGTTTTTAATCTAGAAACCTTGACCGAATTTACTTTAACTAAATTAACACTCGTAACCGATTCTATTTAATTCTAACACGGGATGAGGTGTTTCTAGTTTTATTCCTATAGTTGTTCTGGCATTATTTATTTCTGTCACAAAATAAATAAATTTGATTATCGTCTTTACTCCATTCTAGCATCTTCTCGGATCAGTTTCCCGGATGTTCGCATCGATAAAAACAAACATTCCCCCAGCATCAGTAAAAGTTTACCTTTTCAATCTCGAAATGTTTTCAAACAATTTCAAATTATTACCGGAAACTACAGGAGAGGCTTTCATTTAGCGAAAGAATTGGAACAGTGATACGCAATCCTCGACTTGAGAGTTGTTCGTTTGTACCTTTTCATTCAGTTTACATTTCTTTATGGTGTTTATACACTGCTCCAAGAAATTAACGCACCATGTAGGAAACGATAGTGAATTCGTTGCAGGTCGACTGGTGACAAGACGAATCCAGATTTTGTCTTTATAATTGTGATAGAGTCCGTGTTCGTGTGTACAAACGACCAAATGAACGATATGCTCAGTGCAACTTTGTAAATACCACATTATTTGGCGGAGGTTCTGTAATGGTCTAGGGAGCCATATCTTTGACAGCGCGTACGGATTTAGTAGTGTTAAATGGGAATCTGAATGCTGATCGGTACATATTGGACATCCTCCAAGACTATGTTGTGCCATTCGCGCCTTATATTGGACCAATTTTTTTATTAAGCAAGATAATGCGCGACCGCACAGTGCTCGGATAGTTCAAAATTATATTGAGGCTGTTGGAATCAACACCACAAACTGGCCAGCAAGAAGGCCAGATCTCAATCCAATACAGCATGTCTGGGACATGCTTAGTAGACGCCTACAAGGTTATCCGTACCCTGCCAACAACCTCGAAGAGGTGGGGCGCCGCCTTGTTGAAATATGGAATGGATTGGAACAGAATGGTATAAGCTCGCTTATTTTGAGTGTTAGTCACTGATGTGAAGCTATTATTAGAAGCAGAGGAGAAAATACTCGACAATAAGGTGTTGTTATAAAAAATTTCGATTTTTTTCGTTTTTCATTGATTTTCACTGTCGTTTAATTTTTAAAGGCTAATTTAGTGAGCGATTATCCAAAGTTGAGTATTAATGATTGTTAGCGATCGAAGAATTGAATATACTTCTCTACTTGTTTTCTAAAGAATTACTTGATGGTGCGTTAATTTCTTGGAGCAGTGTATAAATAAAAGGTGATTTATTTAAAACAACTAATTCCTTCAACTTCATCTAAATAAATATATTTATCGTAATATATTTTTATTTTCAGATTTTAACCAAGATGGTCGATCGGATAATATAACTTTTATGGTGAAACGCATCAAGGTACACACAATGGATGCATTGAAGGATCCCCTATACAGATTTCCGAATAACTACGGTGTAGAGAAGTTTCTAGAATTATTCTCTGGTGAGTAAATCTTTTATTACAATAATTAGTCAAAAACTTGGTTGTCGTAAAAATTTATCAGAATTACCAATATTTACTAAATTTCTTGGTGCCGAAGTAGAACACTAATTCACCATCACCCACAGGGCACCAAATATTTGGATAATAGCTGTCGAAAGACGTTGGCAATTATCCAACTGTTTGGTGTCCTGTGGGTGATAGTAAATTAGTGTTTTGTCAGAATTAATTATGTGTTACTAATTTCAATTAAAGAAATTGACTCAAATTTGACATAAATTTCTTGATGAACTAGTGTTACCAGCATAATTATTGAAATTCTGGAATAAATTGACTCAATTTATTACTGTTTTTATTGACTTCTAAGTGGAAAATATTTGAATTTAAAAATTAAGCACATACGTAACCAGTTTAGGAAGTGCCACAATAAATTACTTGATTACAAGTGCATACACATATTCTGGAATCATCATCTGGTATAACTGTTTGTTTTATCTAACTCATCCTACAGCTTCTCAAGAAAGTTATGCCATATTGCGTCGTTGGTATTAAAATTTCTATAAAACGTTTATAAAATAATAGACATTGGGCGATATTTATATACGAGGAGGTTCAAAATACTCGTACTACCTAGTCATAGAAATATTGGTACTAATTGATTTCTTGGCGGTAGAGATTTCTGTTTTGACAAAACAAATCATATCTGCCGGATATATGGCGTTAAAATAAGAAACTTACGATAAGTCTGCAGTTAAGAATAATTTTTAATAATGTCAGAAAATGTTGACAATTGTTAGCAAAACAGAGCCATGCTCCAAATTTGTAAATTGCAATTGGAAAGCAAGGCTGATGAATCAATTTTGTTTTAATGTGTCGGGCAAAGGGTTACATTTACATAAAGCTGTATGTAAATGAATATGGAATTAAGTGAAAACAGTGGACAGCATTTGATTGACGTAATATCTGTTAATTTCGTTGTAGTCAAGCTTTATCTAATTATTAATCAAAGGTCAGAAGGTTTTCGCCTCTAGCGTGGCTGACACGTTGAGTTACCGTGACCTTCTGACGCCCCTCACCTACCAGCAGGTTTTCGCCTCTAGCGTGGTTTACACGTCGAGTTACCGTGACCTTCTGGTACCCACCCAGTTAACCTCTTTGCGCCTGAAGAGGCCGCTTACATTAGTGGCGAAACGTCGAGTTTATTGTATATCTTGTGCATTTTGTTTTTATTTTGTACTGTATATATTTTACTACCATGACATGGTCAACACCCGGAAACCCTCATTATAGATCAAAGAAATTGCTTGAATGGAAATTTTGCATATGATGTAATTCATTTAAGTTTTTTTGGTGTGTATATTCGATAATTTGTTTTTCAATCATCTAATGAAATACAATCTTACAACCTTAAACATTCGCACAGATTGTACGGACATGAGCTATTTCGTTAAAATTGCAATAAGGTCTCACATATCAGCCAATCATCTATCAATGTTTGTACTTCTACACTATTTTTACATTGATGTGGTCTGAGCCACTGAAATCAGCAGTTAACAAATGGAAGGCAAGGAAAATGGCCTACTACTGGCAGATTTTTTTTGCAAAATGATGATTTATTTCATCTACGAATATATAATTTATAATAATAAATAAATGAATCTTTACTCGATTATTGTTTTATTGACCCACAGAGTTTGTAAAATTCTGCATTCAGTAATGTAATACTCGTAGACACGACTTACCTACATACAGGGTGTCTACTGAATAGTCTATGAAAATAGAGGAGGTTAAATCTAATGTCATGGAAACCTATATTTCAAAAAATGAATAGGTTACGTCCACGCAATAACGAGAAAATAATATTTTTCAATCTCAGTCCGGTCCTGTAGTTCGAGTGCAACCCATAAATGGATGGGCAACACAGGCAGAACGTTGAGGCATTCTAAGTACATGGATATAATTTTAATCTATGGAGAAACAGGATAAAATCTTTTACTGCACCTGTGTTACGTACAGAAAATCCAAGGTCTATCAGACAATGATTTTCCTCAACGGGTTACCTGTTGTGAAGGGTTCGTCAAACGGAAACTCGTCTTCCAAATCTTCGATCCGTGATCTTGTTTACCGACGAATACTGCTTCACAAAGCTGGTATGCTGATTTACCATAATATTTATCACTGGACCGATAAAAACCCACAAGATATCCATCAGAGTGCATCCCAACATAGGGCATCAATAAATATATGGGTCGAAATATTGGGCAATTAATTATTTGGACCACATGTACTTTCCGAAAAATTAAATGCGGTAATTGTTTACCCGATTACTTGGATGACATACCACTACATGTACGACGGCAAATGTAGTTCATGGACGATGGGGCACCTCCACATGTTGCCCGAGTTGTATGGGAACATTTAAACTAGG
Source organism: Popillia japonica (assembly GCA_004785975.1). Lineage (NCBI taxonomy): Eukaryota > Metazoa > Arthropoda > Insecta > Coleoptera > Scarabaeidae > Popillia > Popillia japonica. Next base: position 38,695 of record ML218191.1, read on the forward strand.
CATTTGCACATTGATCAGGCCGAGAAGGAACGATTCTGTGGCCAGCACGAAGTCCCGATTTGAATCTGTTGGACTCTTTCTCGTGAGGATACATGAGAAACGTTGTTTATGATCGTCGATGGGAAATTTTAGACGTCGAGGCTGTTCGAGTGCCGTCGCATAGAAGCGTGCATCCGGAGCTCGTGGTAGTAAATTGTGGACATTACTACTCTAAGTTTTTGTCCTGTTTCTCATCAAGCAGTCCTCTTTAAGACTACCACGAATTATTTGTAAAGAAGAAAACTATTAACTACGGACGCGATCTCAAATAGTAAAGTATTAATTACCAGATTAGGTAATAATATGTCATTGTACTTCAATATTGAAAGTTTCTATAATGGAAAAAAACAAAAACACCGGATTCCTACGAAAAAAAAACAGGTCGAAATGAATAAAATCTGCAGTAAATGTGTGACCTTATAAATAGAATATTTGTGAAAAGACCACATGTGCAATTCATAGAGCAGCAAACCTGCTTCGTAAACAAATGCATTTATCGAGTACAATAAGCATTTATTTACATATCATTCAACTTGAAAAAAAATATCTGTTTATGTCTATTAGACATTTTTGCAGCATCCTTCTTTTTCTTCTTTCTTTTTCAGACTTGTCATGCCCGGATTCAACAACATTTATTTAACAAAATTTGATAATTATTAAAGGAAACATTATTTTAATATGTATATGATCGTAAGTTTTTTGGATTTACCTGTCTTGTGATATTAGTTTAATACTATATATTTTTCCGACACTATTCATTTGATACCCTGTATATTAGTACTCAAGAATTAGCTAAACTTTCTTGCAAATATGCAACTGCAAATACCAAAATTTGTGTGATCTTTCATGCATATAAATCTACAGAACAGAAAAGTAACATCAATTTCGCAAAAAGGTTTTCCTGTTCATCATCAAACATTAACTGGACAGCGATCTAAATCAACATCTAAAAGCTTTGTTGTATCGACTCATCAATGATGGCATCCATTTCAACATTACTAATTTCGTCCGTGCATTATTTATATTGTTACTATTTAAGTATTCTTTGTTGACGTATCTCTAATTAAATAAAACGCGTTTACGTACTTCGCCTATATATTCAGTGCTAAGAAGAATTCAACACCTTAAAATAACAATAAGCAATAGCATGAAATGATTTACAACATTATAAGCGAAAATTTGCATGGGAATTGCCTTGAATTGATCGTATCTTCGGGTTCTAAATCTATCCATTTAAATTCGGGTGCGTCTATAATACACTAGAGCTTATCTTGTATTATTAATATCGAAAGAAGGCGACACGACACGCACGAAAATTTCCAAATCTAAATTTGCGCAGGTATTAATATACATATATTCAGTGTTTGAAGGGTATTGTGGATCTTCTCGGAAATTTATATCGAATTGCTTCCACGCCCAGAATAATAAAACTTAGCAGAATTGCAACGCCGTATAAATCTAGGAGACCCCATACATGCTCGATTGTTACTTGCGGAACTTTTCCTAAATTCGCTTTCGGTCGCTCGTATCTCTCAACCCATTTGTTTTCCAGACGACTTAGGATGCCGGTACTTTTCAATTTTTTCACCCTGAAAGATAAGATTTATCAGATATTGATTATTATACACTGATCACGAAAAGTTTGAGCTCTCTAACCCCACATACGAAGAGCTCAAATTGAATGCTTTATAAAGCTGGAAGACCTTTTCGTTGTTCCTGTCCTTGAGGTAACGAAACGGTTGGTTTCTTCGAAAAACGTTATCTATGATTTATCAAGAGAGTCTGTGAATTTCCTGCATTTGAGTATTTAACTCCCATTAGTGGTCATCCACCACCCCTTCCATATTCTTATTAACCTCAAGAATTTTGAAAAAGACGTAATGGATTCCAGAACAAGCATTAAACATCTATAGCAGTCCTCTCAGAAGCACGTTCTGGATACAAACAGAAATGCTCGTCCACAAATATCTGGATGTCACCCACTTTAGCGTTGGTACTAAGATTTTTCGATATTATGCTCCATATCAGTAGTCATAGTCAAGTCTAAGCTTTTTGGTGGCTAAATGACGTACCTTTTCTAAATTCTTTTACAACAGCATTAAAGTATTACTTCATCTATGGCTATTAGCCCCAATTTGACGGAAGCACATCTGGTCATTAAAAATTGACGAAATCTCAAACAAAAGTGCAAAGAAATTCGCAAATCACTGTTATTTTCAAGAAAAATATGGTCTTTTTGCACTTTCTCCTGCATATTATCTAGCCATAATTCAGAGATTCTTTCTTCTCCGAATTGGAAGGTATATAGCAGCAACACGTCTAGTTTCGACAGAAGGTGGGCACTTCCTATATGGCCCATCTTCTTGAGAAGCCCTTTGAACTGGTCTCCTGATTTGGCTTTTATCGTCTTTTGCTATGATGATACCTAAAATTGCTTATTACGGAATCCTGAAAGCTTTGAAAAGGAATATTCCACCAAAACTGTGTCATATTCCTATAGGAATGCTTCAAGCAGTGCATCAAAACTTCAGGGGAAGGCTTACTCTATGTTTTGAAGTTTGAGAGGTGCCATTTGAAGTGGTTCTCAACTAAGGTGCCTTATTAGTGGCAGCACATTTTATAGAAAATTTTCTTATTGTTTGGGCAAAGACTTATTTCACACAATAAATAAAGAATTATCTCATGACTTTATACATCACAAAAAATTTAAGTTGGATGACATTCCTCAAATTTCCCAACACAATCTTTGCCTCCAAGTTTGTCAGGAATCTCTCTTCTGCTGGGGCGTGAGTGATTGGTTTACCAAAAATTTTGGGACAACTAGATTGTTCAGTGTGTAGATGTTATCTGACATTTGCACCTCCTTATTTAGAAATAATTTATGGGAATTCCTTCCTATGTGGTGTAGGTATGAAAAGCGTTAATAATACCTAAAATATTCTTACATGGAATTGATCAATTTCTTCTCTTGGAAACTTTTTAGTAGTATGAAGGAGTTAGCTTTCACGAAATATTTCGTGGGCGAGAAAGTTACAGCACACGATAAATTATATCTTTTAATGACGGTAGACATAACTACACGATTTTCCAAGAAAATTACGCCCTCGTCGCAGACATTCTTAGCTAAATTAGTTTGATTATTTATATTTAAACAACCACGCCCGTTTAAAACATCCTTCCATATCGGCAAAACAGTTTTATTCGCATCCTGCAATAAGATGATCAAATTAAATGAACTAACTTGTATATAAATCTGAAATGCATACATCAGTGAAGTTATTATAAACGAAATTATTATAGACGAAGCTGTTAGTTCTTAAGCATAAAGAATGCGTCTTCTTCTGTCTGATATCAGCGAGTTTTGAAAATGGTAGGTGTACGTCAAAGGTGGCCAATCTTGCGACGAGAACTGCGTTCATTGCCGAATATAATAGAAATCCAATAACCAATGCTATAAACATTTGTATTCTAGCTGAGTATGTAGATATCCTAACATCAACGCCTGAAAGATTTGAATATTTCTAATTATTTCAAATTCGTTCTACGTATTATACAAAATATGCTTTACCTTGATTTAAAAATCCGGTACAAATCACCAACACGCACGTGATTATTGATAACCTACTCTGGGTCTTGTCCATTCTATGAGAACACATCGCCGAGAACCATAATATGGCCGTCATTATAATTACCAATAGAAGAGTTGCCAACCATAGGTGAAACGTGAAGATTTTGATGTAGGAATTCGAAGATGCTTTAGGTTCTGGTTGTTTTATGTAGAGGTGGTACCAATTGTAGAAATAAGGTTGGGAGTATTGTATGTTCAATTGCCCTGGTTTCTCGATAGCTGCTGCCAGCATTATGTCTGCTTGCTTGTTGATCATAAGATTCACTCCTCTGTCGTAATCAACTGAGGTGATATTACTTCTAAAATTGAAACAAAGCATTGCTGTGTATGATTTCTGCCTTGCAATTTAAAGCTTTATTAATTGGAAACTCGTTTAATATCCAATAATTTTTATTAGTCACATTTCTATAAGTTCTACTTGTCAAGTTCATAGCCAGCACCAACAAAATTTAAAGGTTTGACTGGGAATTGTAGCAAAGAAGCTTATGGGGTCATTTTTTATCGACGTAAATTTGGATGACGGCAACCCACTGGGCAGATACTTCGAAATATGTGATTTCAACGAGATGGAGCGCCTTCCCACTATAGTAGAGGAATTTTCTGATTAGTACTTTTCTAAATCGATGGATCCGACATACAGCATTTATAGAGTAGTCTCTTCGTTTTTCAGGTCTAAATCCATTAGACTTTTTTATTTGGGCAATTCGAGCTAAACGGCAAGCATTTTGAACATTTAATACGGTTTTCTTTCAATTTTTGGCAAATACAATACTAGATGGGGTGTCGTTATAACCACTAATGCTGGATAAGGAAGAAATTCTGGCGACAAAAGTGGGAGTGCAAAAGGGGGCGGTTCTTGGGACATACTATATGATGGCCTCTTGGCAAAGGAACTCATACGGTGAATGCATGTCTGGTACAAATTAGCACCTGGATTAAAGCACAAAAATGTTTCAGCACCAGAAAAGACAAGGATAGCAATAGTGAAGGAAGGTCGTAAGAGAGATAGTCATCTTTAAACTGGGGAAGGGTCGGCATAATTCCTGCCAAATTCATAGGGCACCATAGGGTAGGGGATTAACCATTGATTACAAGCTGAGATTTTGAAAACATGTAGAGACTGTAGCAAACAAAGCAGAAGTCCACTTGGCGAGACTAATCAGATTGGTGCCCAACATTGGAGGTCCTGGCAGCGTAAAGCTGTCTTTATTGTGTGGTGTTATGCGCAATCCTAGTCACCTGATCTGTGTTTTGTTCACGGTCCTAGGTGTTTCTGAGATGTTTATTTGAAATGCAGGAAGAGTCTCACACACCGTCCATAATGGATTTCTTCCTGGGTAAAAAAATCCCCAGTAGGAACGAGTTCAAACGAATTAGATCAATTATAGTCTTAAAAATATATAGAATGTTCTATTTGAATTAAGAACATTAACATTATCTGGAGTAATGAAAAAAATACATTGCCAGTAAGGGGTTGGGTAAAGTCAAAAAACTTTACCAGTAAGGGGTTGGGTAAAGTCTTTTGACTTTACCCAACTCCTTACTGGTAAAGTTTGCAATGTAGTTTTTTCATTACTCCAGATAGGGTACCTTCAGTCAAAAGACTTTACCCAACCCGTTACTGGCAATGTATTTTTTTCATTACTCCAGATAGGGTTACCAATTCTATTGGAGCTTTTGCTCCAATAATTGTATCATGTAATAGGGCCAGTGCTAAACTTTTTCTTAATTAAAATAGAACATTGTGTATATTTTTGAGATTATAATAGATCTAATTCTTTTGAACTCGTTCCTAGTCAGGATTTTTTTAGCCAGGAGGAAATCCTTTATGGAGGGGTTGGATAAAGTCAAAAGACTTTACCCAACCCCTTACTGGCAATGTATTTTTTTCATTACTCCAGAAAGGGTTATCAATTTAATTGGAAAGTGCACGTCTTTCAAACCAACCAAAATATTTTTTTGTTTGACAGCTGTCAAATACATTTTTCAATTATTTTTTACCAACACTGTGGTGAAATATATCCAAACTGGTGAATCGGAAGGACAAGCCTTTTCTCCTAATCCAACAAAGTTCACTTAAATTGTCATGTTGAGACTTTTAGTTGTAGAGGCTAGTAAAAGTTGCTTTCCAAACGAGACCTAAGACAGGTGAAGATATTATGCAAAACATAGTCATTTGAGGAAGCATTCGTATTCGTCTCGACCTACTTACTGCCACATTTACTGGAGATAATGGTTGACAAATATGAATATGGTCTTCGCTCTTCCTAATTATGACGAACTAGCTTTCAGTTAATTTTCTAAAAAACATAATTTTAGATTTGAACACAGATTTTTTTCCGCAAATCCTAAGACAAATACTTAAGATTTTTTACTTTAAATGACATCAAATAATAGATATTATCCGCCGATAAAATCATCCTGTTAATTAGCACAAACTGGAAGCTAGAAGATACCTACCTAAATCGAAGAACTTTCTCGATAATGTTCCAAATATCTCCTAGATATCCACCCAAAGATTGGGAACAGTTATTGGACGTAATATAAGGTAACATCTGGAAAAGAGAAAAAAA
>ML218192.1:10292-28917 GCA_004785975.1 Popillia japonica
TTAAATTTATTAGACTGCTTTCAGCGCCACCACTTTCAGTCCCAAACTATAGCAGAAAATGCCGGGATATTCAAATAGTCGATATTAATAACTTACTTTTTAATTTTTCTTAAATAATGTGAATCTATTAAAAGAAAACTCAATTTAAGTTTTCTTTCAATAGATAAACATTATGTAAGAAAACTACTTGTTTAGAGTTAAAAACATCCTTAAAAGCTATTTATCAGGTACAGGCATTGGTAAAAGAAATACTCAAAATTAAATTATATTTAATAATTTATTGCTTGTGCTTCACGCTTTGTTTGGCAGTTTTTTGTAAGAAACAGTCGTCGTTCACGTGTACAACTTTCTTAACTTAAAATATTATTGATGGTCTTACAATACGTATTAAGTATACATGCAATACAAATGTCTACTAAAGACTTTTTAAAACTGACGGAATGACCACAAATATTAGGCGGCAGTATAAGTTTTAGAATTATGACATATTTTGTTCTAAATAATAATTTTGAAAAGATATAACACAACAAACTAAATATTTTTGTAATTATTTCTCTTAATTGTGTACCTTCACAAAGACTATGCTGTTTGCATATCTTGCATTCTTCTATTAAGCGAGAAAGCTTTTTTGATGTAATACTATAAACATGCTTTACTGGTTTGCAGTCTTTGACCAGTGACAGCGAAGATGGTATTTCTCGAGAGAAGATATCTTCTTCATATACATTTTTGTTGAGATGTTGTTTAAACAAGATTTCCATATTTTTGAGTAGTCTTTTGCTTAAAGGCCAAAACTCTGTCGGTGTACTATGCAAAGTATCATCTATTGTTCTTCTAAATGTGATATCTACCCTATCGTCAGGTACTTGTATTGATTCTAAGTAAAACAATAATAATAATAAAATCTATATTACATACATATTTATATAATTATTTACCTGGTAAATGTAACTGGCACAGCAATTTGTTGCAGTTTGGACTGCATGATATTTTCTGTATTAAAATGTATTTGACAAATACGACACTGTTTAAAACCTTGTTGTGGCTGCAGGTTTAATAGTGCATTATTTCCATGCCAAATATCATAAAATATGCATAAAATGTCTTTTTGCTGCAGATTTGGGAATGGAAAGATGAAAATAATGACAAATTTTATACAACAGACAACCATTAACAACCCGTCAATAATGCAGAAATTGTATATAATATTTTCTTAATATCTGTAATTCTCGGTAATTCTGATGAATTACAACGCCACCACTTTTAGCCCCAGTAGTAGTTCACACGTGATGACGCATTAGCCAATAGGAATCGAGCCAAACTTTTACCATTTCAGATATTCCCCCATGACTGACACTCCCTTAATGTCGTATTACGGGTAACCCCCTTGAGTTTTGTAACTCTGACTTCTACTCTATTGGCAAGTAGTCGAACTAATAATTCTGTGTTTAAGACAGTTATCTGCAGAGGTCATAATTGTTGAACAAAGATAATTATGCATTTTTGTTCCAGTAAATGAAAGATTATTATGTATGTATTCATTATAAATATATACGTTTGTATGTAGATAAGTACATAGTATGTATTATGTATGTACATAAATGGTTTCTTTCTCAAGGACTACGAAGTCTAGGCTTGGAACATGAATTCACTGAAATTGAATTAAAAAAATAATTAAAATAAAAATTTTATTTTTGTTTTGTGAGCGTTCGGATTAGCGGAAGTTCGGATTATCGAGAGTCTACTGTATGTATAATTGTTTTCGGTTGATGTTCGGGAGTCTCTATCGTCAGTATACTAGCCGGACACTATGTATACACGAATAAGATTCTAATAAATACATATAGGCATCTAAAGCAGAAGTTTTTTAAACATACTCCAAATCTCAGTCCTATAATTCAAAGCTTTTATGCCTTCTTACAGCATTGTACAGCTGTGGAAAAATGTATGGTGCACCTATTGAATTAAAATGAAATATTTTTAAAATACTGTAGTAAATATCACCAAATTGTTTGAGATATAATTCTTTAACTTATTGAATGTGTAGAGCAACTTATTTCTAAACAAAACCTATCATCCCTCTTTGCCACACCGTGAAAAAGACCACAGAGTGGTTCACATGTGTGATGTTCCGCTGCTTCCATTGTCTTCTTAGCCTCCAGACTTACCTATCCCCGATGGAAATTTATGGGCAATACTAAAGCAGAAAGTATCCATTTACAAATGTAAACCAAAAAGAGAACTAAAGAAGATAATTTTTGAATAACGGAGAAAAGTTCGCGTCAACTTGTGTAAGAAAGCTCGTGCAGTAACAAAAGCACGATGAGCTGCCATAAAATATTAAAGAATATCTTTTAAATTGTTAATAAAGTTATATATGGTATACTCGTTTGCTTTTAATTTTCCTATAATATTTAGAATCTTGAGCAATGGTGCTCCATACATTCTTCAATAGGTGTAGGTATATAATGTAACACTGTAAATTTTATATTTATAGAAAAAAGTTGCTCGCATGAAGTACTGATCTTTCAGAATGTACCTCATTGATAAGAGGTGATGGAGGTAGGTTATTCAATACTAAAATTGTGTGCTCGAGCATCAGTATATCATTTAGTATGAAGTATAGTTTTGGACCTAGATCAATTCCTTCGTCCAGTCCTCCTACTCACATAAAAGTGCTTTATACAGGATCCGGCATTGAAACTTTTATTTTTCATTTAGACGTAGTGACACGACTGGATCTAGTTCTGGCGCGGTTGTGTTTTTGTTCGAAAACGTTGATGTGGGAATTTCTTTGTCAAACGTCATCAGTTCTCAAAATGCTTTGGGTGAAAGAGCGTTTGCATTACAAATCTATTTTTCACGAGGGCAGTAGATCGTTGTGGTGCATCGGACGTTCCGTTTACGGCACAATATTCCTCCTCGAGGTACTGTTCCTGGCCGGTGATCTATCTCATCGTAGGTGGAAGCTTTCAGGGCAGTAGGAAATGTGTTTCGCAAGAGACCAGGAGCAGCACGGACCGTTAGAACACCTGCAAACATCAAGGCAATACGAGATTCAGTTTGGGATCTCCTAGGCACTCTTCTTCAAAACATGCGGCTGCCCTGGGGTTGCCAGATCGTTCCGCTCGTCGAATTCTTTATGATAACCTTCACTTTCATCCATATAAAATGGTAGTCGTACAATAACTTTCCAAACGTTATTTGGTTTCACGACAAACAGCATGCGAAACGCTCCTTCAGAATTTGCCTCCTGACGCAATTGTGTGGTTTAGTGATGAGGCACATTTTCATCGGGCACAGTTTGGGCTGCGATATTATGTCTAGGGATTATTGGGCTACATTTTTTGAGGGCAATTGCATGGTAACGGTAAATTCGGAGCGTTATGTGGCCATGATTGGTAATTTCTCTCTGCCAGCCCTTGTTGGTGAAGTATGGTTTCAGTAAGATGGCCCGACTGCCCCACACATCATGAAATTTAATACGTATTTTGAGTGAGAATTTCCAGACTGACTTACATCCAATAACGGTGACATCTCGTGACCCGCACGCTCACCAGATTTAGCCCCATGTTTTTTTTATGGGGCTACCTCAAATCGAAAATCTATAACAACCGTCCTGCAACTCTGGAAGCATTAAAAAACAATATTCGTGATGAAATAGCTAACATACCAGTTGTCAGAAATCGGTTATAACAATGCATTGGTGGACACTTGCCAAATATTCTTTTTAAAACTGTTCAGTATCAAATTTCCCATGTTAGTGCATAAAGCCAGTAAAAGAGAATCCTAAAATGTACAGTGAATACTTTTATTTTTATCTTTGAAAAAAGAAAGTTTCAATGTCGGACCCTGTATAAGTTTTACGGCCAATTTTAAATATCTAGGATTACTTTGGTTAAAACCAAAAACTGAACAGAATGTGTTTTTAAATTATTTGAAACTACAACATCACGGCTTAAAACATATTTTGTTCTTCTTCCTTTCACAAGATACTACAGTTGTTAATACACATATCAATGAATTTAAAGTTAAAAAAAACTAGCAGATAATCGAGTAGATTAAGATGCGACGATAGACTTCACTCTCATCTATATACTGGTAGTATTAAACTAAACTGAAATGTGTAAATGTTTCGCATATTCTAATAACTTTGTATGGAAAACAGAAATCTCCTCAACGATATTTGAAAAATTATCACTTTTAACAATTACCATTTACAGATAGGTGCTGTATGTAAACACGCTGTGCTGTATATCCTAAACACTTAACTGTGTAATAGAAGAATTAATTTAATAATTGTTTAATTAATATATTAATGTTGCCGTATATAAAGTGCGAATGACAATATTATTCTCTGTCTAATCTTTGTTTCTCTTCAAACCGTTTCCTCGACAGTTACAGGATAATTATCCTCTAATTTAAGGAATTAATTCTTGTTATTACGCCTATTGTTGCCTTACTTTCTAGTAGATACATGCCGTTGACATATGTATGTATCTATCCACACAATATAATGATATTAAAGATGTCGCTTCTGTAAATCCGATACGATTAAGAGTACAAAATTGTTCAGCAGTGAACGTGTTTGGTTGCATGTAATTGCTTACGAGAGGATTAATGTTACTTTCTAAAGAATTTTAAATAAAACTTGATAATTCCTTGTATATTCCTACTACGATAAATCATTGAGCAAATAAAATAAACATATCTTACCTGAAATTTAACTTCAAAATGTCACCTTATGTCAATCAAGTCAAGATGTTTTATTTATTTTATTGAAAATTAATTGTTTATATTTAAATTTGTGAGAAAAATAGACTGACGTGATTTGATAACGGTAAGGAAAACTTCAAGGTTGTTGACAAAAACGCTGTAAGAAAATAGGTATGGAGATAAAAGGAAGGTATATATTTATTTGTATACCTGCTGTTAAACGGTATTAGTTATTTTGACATGTCACTCTTCTAATAATCTGTTATAAACTTTATGACCTTTGCTACTAGCTTTGCCAATCTTTTATTACGATAGTTATTTGTTAGAAATTCCATTTTAAATTTATTATTTGTTTAGATTATACCTTTCCGTACTTAGAAGGATACTCTTAAAGCTTGAGGATTATGTAAATACAAAAAATATTGGTTATATATTTTTACAGGTAATTTCTGTCGAAGGTCTAATACGAAAACAGATTGTTTATAGTACCGAGAAAACCGTAAATTTAAAAATGGGATATAAAGAGAACATCTTTAAAATGTATACTACTTTGGGATAGAAATCCCGTTGAATTACAAACATCTTTCAACTGATTTTGATATGTTTTCTATAAATTATTGAAAAAAGATTATTGGTGAAAAGGTTGTCTGTACGACTATTTATCTAAATACTTTTGCAACCTAAAAGTTATCTAAAAGGATTTTTGCATTGGATCCTCAAATACGAAGATTATGCATAATCTGAAGGTTCTTTCGTGAATAAATTCTATCATTCTGTGTTAGTCATTCATATTTAGATAAGATTACGTTTTATATTATAAATATTACGTATAAGAAAACTTATGAGAGAATTATTCGTATTAATTAGCTTAACTATAATGTATATTGATTGATGGTTCTTTGGATACTCATTCTCGCTATATAATGCCATTCATAACCTCTTTTTGCAGAACAGTGCTCGCAAGCCTTTCTTTACACTAAAAAATTAATAACATTTTTATGTGCGCGACCTTACGCTCAATTCTTGTGTTAAATACAATCCCATCAAATTATTATTTGGCCCCAAAACTCAAAAATTCATTTAATAAATAAACATATTTTATAAACTATGTTACATGAGTGAGGAACAGTTTTTTATATAATTAACTTCATAAAGGCCCTACTAATTGTGTCTCTTAAGTCTTACCATGACATGTAATAAATAAAATATTGATTTGAAATTTTGTAGTCCGTTGTATGGTAATGGAATAATTTACGTAAAAAAGAATGTATTGTATTTTTGTAGATACATTTGATATTTTATAATCAGTTGCAATTATTATACTCACTTTCTGTGGGCTGAGTGCTATTTACAAATAGAGTCAAATTAGTTTTTAGATTTGTTGTGAGATCGGTATTCTCAAGTCTGAACCAATTCTTGTAAGGAACGCTTTTGCTCTACAAAAGTTATCGAATTATCTACTAATGCCGGTCTTCACGAAAAAAAATATAAAGAACGGTTAAATACGTTATTCATCCGTTTTCTAGCTAACAATAAGATTTTTTAAGAAAATAAGATTTTCATAGATTTTACAGAAAATTTTTATTTTTTTTTTATAGCTTTATGATTTGTTATAAACTCCTATAGTTTCTCGATTAGTTCAAATTGTGTTAATATGAAAAGTATTTTTACTGCTCCTTTTATGTGTTATTTTCCGATAAATTTATTATTAGCGTTTCCGAATATGGACATAACAGAGATAAGATAGTCTTAGTTAGATTTATACCAATTAATTGAAAACCGAACAGAAATAATTATAGAAATACTTCAATTTAAACTATAGCATAATAAATCCTAATAAAATAGGTTTCGAATTCGTTTATCAATGATCTTTCGATACGAACACATCTTTTCTTGAGCTGTTGAAGTATACGATCACACCTGCCGCGTGATAGAATCCCGCCTATTATAGGGTTCTTCGGTTATGAGGCTGCACCTGCAATAAGAAAACATACGGGTTTTAGAGTGGCTTTGGCCCTCATGTCCAGGAAGGCCGTTATATCTTGGTTCTGTATTTAAAAATCTATGTTGACCTTGTTGTCGTACAAGCGTATACCTTTTCTAACATGGAATGAGGTTTTATGTTTAATTTTCGATTTTAAAGGTATGTATTTACGTAGAATAGTTAAGTTTTCGCGTTATTATGTTTTTGTTTGCATTTTAGCACTTTATTTTATTCATGTTATATTTTGTACATCCTAGAACTTCGAATAACATTTTAAAGTTTGTTGATAAACCGTATCACGTCAATCATTTTCTCATGAACATGTATTAGATAAACAATTAAGCGCATAGACACAATTTAGTTATTTGTTCTCTGAATTAATGATAGATTGATGGATTATTATATAATATAATCTTAACTCTTAATAATATCGTAACATCATACGACACAAAACGAATCGGCCGACAAAACTAATATATGCATTAAAAATTGTATTATGCATGTGTATCATACGATATTAATATGTAGCCATAATAAATGATAAAAATCGAACCAGCCTAAAAATACAACTGATAGTTGGTTCTGTCTTTTCAAAATATAGTAACGTTATCGCAAACGATAACAAGGTATATAAATTTGGTTGTCAATCGTTTTGACTTATAACTAGAAGAAAGTTAAATAAATTTTCCGTCAGCAAATTCAAAATGGACAGACTAACTTATTTACTACTTCCTGCAATTGATTCGTCACTTGTCGAAATTTTGCTCTTGATAATAATCTCATTCTAAGAACTCTGAAAGATGACGTCATTTTAATTTTTTTATTAAAATAATTTATATTTTTAAGAATTCTAAAGGTGTGCAACTACAAAGGTTTCTAAAATTGTGCACCTAAAAAGTGACAAAATATTGTTATGGACGCTCAATATGTTTCGTGTTTTATGTTTCATAAGGTACATTAAGCTTAACGATAAACTAAACAACTACTATAAGAAAACATCAGGATATCGCAAAATATCTACATACAAATTATGTTAAATATTTCAGAAACATATAACGAGATCTTAAAAAGTATGATTAAGTAACTATATCAGATACCACTTACATACATTGAAAATATATTCAGCGAGGACGGATTTAAAACAATCTGTAAATTCCTGGACATTTATATTTATTTATTTTATGACCTTTTATGTACTTAGCTTATTTTCCCGATATTTTTTCTACAAACAAATTTTTGGAACTGCGATGGGTTCTCGATTATCTCCTATAATAGCAAATTTAGTAATTAATGGAGAATCATGAGCAAGATTCACTAAGTAAACTAAATTGTCATGCTGAATTTTACAAGCGGTATGTAGATGATTCCATATGTTGTTATCCGTTAGGTAAAATTGAACATGTTATACACACATTTAATTCCTATTATGATATATTAAAATTTACGATTGAAGAAAGTCAAACTTCTATAAATTTTTTAAATGATATAATAATACATAATAACAGGAACATAAAAACAAATTGATATATAAAAGATACTAGTAGCAACAGACACTTAAACTACTTTTCAAACACTTCGATAAAGTTTAAAAAAGGCGTAATTAATAGTTTAGTTGCCCCGGCTATTAAATTAACACGCCCTGATTTTGGGAAAGCGATTTTTATGTTAAATTTGATCAATTTTAGACAAAAATAGTTATTCGAAAAACTTTTACGAAAAAATTATAAAAAATGGATACATAAAATATACAACACAGGCACAAAACAAACCAATAAAATATATCACACAATTCCGTACTTCTACAAGTGATAAAATTAAGCACGAAGTTAAAAAATCACATTCATATAAACATTACATTTACACCAAACAATAACCGACGGATATTTACAAATGTATAAATTAAGATTAAAAAAGATAATCAAAGTAATCTCGTATATAAATTAAAATGCAAAGACTGTGATAAATGTTACGTAGGTCAAACTAGAAAATTAACATATGAAATGATATACATTAAAAAAGAAAATATCGCGGTCAATTTTAGAACAGATACTGAAAATTTACGTATTATTTATAATAATCTGCTAACCTAATCACGCCCGAATTTTTTCAAATTAACTCTTGACTAGGTTTTTTTGCTATGTTTCTTCCTAGTCCTTGAACAAAATTGTTAGAGAGAATACATTTATATAAGGATCATTATTGTTATGATTATAAAATTACATTTCAAAAATATCTTAAATTTTCCACGATATTGTAAATACCTATAACCCTATATAGCAGATGATTTTGTTAATAGGCATGGCTACTTGTTTATTAATTCACACGAATAAATGTCAATTTTATTCCACTAAAGAAGTTGTAACGAAAACCTAATAAATTGTAAAGGGTCTGGAATAAATGTGATTTTTAATCGAATTATAGCGTTTTAATTGACCTAGAAGTGGAAAAAATATCTATCGGTGTAAAAATGTCAGCTTATATCTCGCAGCCATTTCTCAAAAATATGAGGCGCAAAATGAAAGCCGGCAGCCCTTTTTAAATTAATGCCACTATTTATCAGAAAAATTGCTGTCAGGTGATGTATTATAATAGTTCGATGCAGGAAAATATAACTAGAAATAACACGAATACACAATAGTATGTACATCAAGCAACACGACACTACGATTAAGTTTATGAGTAATACAAACCCGACAAAGAAACCGTCAATGCCGTTAATAAAAAGTTAATTTACTATTTCTAAATTTAGGTAGGTCTAGTTTGATTAACCAAGAATGATTGAACAACTACTTTAGTGTTGCTTATACTAACCCGACAAAAAACATTGTTTCCTTACAGACGAATACGAATATACTTATAAGTATACACAGGATTATATACAGCATTACTATTAATTATTTATTGGCTTCCAGGGTTATAAATGTCCCATTCAAGTTAGAACTTTTCATAATTATTCTATTTAATGATATGGATACTAATTCTAATCTTAGACTAAGAAGTAGGGAATCTTTATAAACATCAATAGCGGCAATTCACTATTAATACTTAATACATGGTTAGTAAAAACAGTAACCATGACACGGTCAACACCGGGAAACCTTCATTATAGAGACCAAATAGAAACTCAGGCATAGGAGGAAGCCTTCGATATCATTTAAAACCTACAGGTTCATAGTAATTGGCTAAGTTGGGACAAACTACACTACGGGGCGTTGCTCAGTACACTGTTTACAAGAGGGCAAGTTACAGCGCACTAAATACTACCATACTACTTACACAAGCAACTCATACTAATAGCTTATGGCTGATCATCGACTGTACTTATGTATGTATGTATATGGTTAGATTAGGTTATTTTGGATTTATTTGGATCTTGCAACGAAAAAGTAATCAGGCCCCTTCAGTAATCCTCCCTCGTCGCACAGAAGTTGAAGTGACTGCAATTTCTCTATGTAGACTTGAATGGTTTTCGTTTTCTGATATAGAGTATTAATCATCCATAACCTTCAAGCATATTCCTCAATTCAAGAAGACAATATTCTTTATATTTGTACCGTAATGATTTGTCGAAATCTTCGGCGTAATACAGCAAATGTTATATCCGAAATAATGATATTGATTTTGTTTGGGACAGGGCTGGGCCCTAATCGTTCCCAATGCGTGTAGGCTCCAAGGCTCTATTGAAAAAAACTTCTAAAATTGAACCAACATTAGCGCCAATATTGAACCGCATGTACATACAGTGTTAGTTTAATGAGATATTTTCCAATTACTAATCTGTTACATGTGTTAATAAAATAGATAAGAAATAAGACATAAAGTATAAATATGATGCAGATAATAGTAGTTTTTTCTCATCCGTCACGAAATTGTATAAGTAATACTATTAAAACATGCTAATTAATTAGTAATGGACGAAATATGATTTTTATACTTTTGAAAGTTTTTCTTATAAAAAGATGCGTTACTTACATAAAAACTTTCCATTCCAAGTATATGTATATACATTGAAGAGATTGATCTTCACATTCCAATTCTGCACGTGTTTGTTTACTTTTTACTAATAAATGGCATCTACATAGATATCTATATACAATTACATGTCAATGTCTGGTGTAGTTTGTGTGAATCATTTTTAATCTATATGAAAATATGAGTCACTTTGATTTACGTTCGTAACTCCTTCAGCTCTGGAATCATTTAATTTTAAAATAAATAAATCTATTATCTATATATTACATGCAAATTGAGGTCTGAATGTAGGTAAGACCTTTGAGTGAAAACTTTTTAGCCTCAAGCGATATTTTTAATTATTATATACAGCTACAGTATTGACAGGAAATAGTATTGATTCGAGACTGTAACGTATTTTACTTCCGTTTAGTCAAGCATGAAAATGTAAGAAACGGCATTATTTTTAGGTGGCTAAAAATTGTGTATCTTGTATAACTGTCAATGTCAATTTTGGAATAGAGTTTAAGGTTTCATAAGAGATGTGTCGCAAAATCGGACTTCTTAAGTACTCTTTCAGTCTTTAGTTTCATCCAGATCAGTATTCGATACCAATTTTTTGTTATTAGCAAAAGATCATATTATACAGGAAGTTTCCAAACAAGTGCGAACGTTTTTAGAGGGTGATTCCTTGTCAAAAATCATGTGTCATGTGTCTTTCATGTAAACAATAGCTCTTCTTAGACTTGTCCTTCAAAAGTTACACACTTCCAAAAAATTAGAAAGAAATTGTTTTTGTTTTTTTTTCTGAAAATTGCTAGAGAGTTAAAGAAATGACTTTTTGTGTGCGTATACCAATAAATAAACTATCTACAAATATTGTTTTTAATTTTGTTGTGACCTTTTAAAGGGGTGAAACATGCAACCCCTATTACCTTTTTACCGGAACTTTTTAACAAAATAAAATGTCTTACTTAATTTAAAAGTACCCGCTGAAAAGAATTATTTAGTACTAATTTGCGTTTTCTTCGTAAAAGCAATAATTTCTTAATAAAAAAATTAGTCATAATATGTAATTACAAATTAATAAATAATCGAAAAAATGTAGTAGATCATTGAAAATCATAATATTCAGTCTTTGCCAAAATTAAAGGTGATCATTATGTAAACAAAAGGTCTTAGTATTGTCCTTGCAACGTTAAACGCTTCCAAAAATTAGAAAAAAATTATTTTGGTGTTTTTAAACTTGAAAACTTAAAGAAATGGCTTTTTGTGGGCATGTTCAACCAATAAATAAGCTACCTATGAAAATACACATTTTATAACTAAGTTAGTGTCTATGTGTATGCATATCTATTATAACACTTTTATACGTAAACATAAAACAAGAAACCTCTCCAGCTACGTATTTCTATCGGATATCCTATATTTAAATGTAACTATAATAGAGAAGGGAAAGAAAAAGCTAAATTATAACTACGAGAACAAACATAGCGGCTATTGTATGTTAAAGACGTGTTTCACAAGTGCCACATGCAGACAACAGAGTAAAACGATATTCACAAGAAGCCGTACATCGTTAGAAAGGATTAAATTTTAACTGAAATCACGCGAGCGATTTGTACAAGATACCGTGTCGCAGAACAAACGGCTTGAAAGTTTATATTTGATTGATTTTAAAGGCTGCTAATATTCCCATTCTATCTAAGCCAATGCTGAGAGTTTCCGTCGTGATCATTTGAACGTTCGGTATGTTCTATTAAACATTCACGCACGAGAGAGCATTCTGACTAAAGCAGTGAGGAGAACCGTTCGGAGGGTTCAGATTTCGAACATCAGGGAAATGGCGGATTATCTTCTATATTTCTCGCTGAATCGTGAAGTACCTTATTGAAATTTTGTGTTGATGTTTGGGATAACCTGCCCCAATGTACGACTAATATAAGGCGAAAACCGTGAAAAGAAAAGAATGTAGATGTCGGAAAATATGAAAAATTCAAAGATCTTCGATTATCTTTCTGCGAAAAAAATGATAAGCCGTTTTGTATTTAGTTAATCAGAAAAATTGAATTCTTTTTTATAAAATAAAAGGGGTATTAACTATTTAAATAGAATCTGTGCTGGTTTCTCAAAAAAGGTATCACGCATACTACAAAACACGTTTCTTACTTATTTAACTAAAACTTGCACCATTTTTTTTTAAATTTATTACAGTGCTATTTCGAGAATTAAAAGTTTACACTGTAAGCGTCTCTTCGTGCAAGAATTAATTTTATGCAGATCATGCACGTTTGTTGTTAGTTTAATCAATTGCGAAGAACATTGTATGCAGATTCGGTTTCCAAGAAAAATAATTACTATGAGAATCACTACCTCTGTGAATTCACGTTTTATACACAATATACCGTGGAGAATATTTTTTATATATGTACATGCTTTCATGATGTGCTACGCAATGGTATTTGTATGTGCCATTACGTAGCAGGTGATTCGTTTATTAGACGACGATATAAGGATTAGATAGAAGGATTAGTAACATTAGTGTATTATTTCATGTGTTAGTAGTTATGTATCCTGCTAAATCCGTGATCCGTTGACACAACGCAAGGACTCTAATTAATTACGTAAATTACAATCCGAAGCATACGGCAGAGCTATTTTCTAGTACAAAGTATGTTTAATGTACTAACTAAGTTAATAAATAGATAGAGATAAATAGAGTTAGACTCATTACATTTTTACTCGAATTTGTTATTAAAATTGCAAAAGAACGTAGTATTGATTGATCATAATATATAGCTACTATTGCTAATTGATCGACAATAATAATAGCACTAACAAAAGATAAATGGTAATGCTGTAAATTTACGTCATTACATAGCTAACATTGCAATCTACTACAATGCAATAGTATCTATTATTTGTTCCTTATAAGGCGGGAAAAAAAATAGTAAAAACATAATCAAATTAATCGTTGCTGTTATAAATGAATGTTGCATGATTGATTTACAATTTTGTTCAAGTTAGATATATGTACATATACATATTTAAAAAGTGTTCTCCTATTTTTCCTAATTAAGGAACTACTCGGTATCTTATATTACATGAGAAGGTTGTTTCAAAAACATTCCATATTAACGTGTACTAAAATTTCAACAGATACTATCTTAAATATACTATATTTAGCATTTGGCGTTATATATTTTTAGCAACTAATTCTTTTCTAATATACATAAGTATAATACTAACACAGACGAGTTAATTATTTTTTAAATTAAAGTTAACGCACGACAAATGTTGCGATGAAAGCTACACCATACTTGTGGTTTCGCCAATTCGTTATGCCATCTATATCTAAGAATCGCCTTATGATCTTTCTAATATAACTAGTTTTATTCACATTGGAATTATGTGACTATCCTATTAAAATATAGCTGGTAATGTTTAATAACTTATTTCGTTTATATCGTATAACTTCGTTTTCAATTCTAAAACTATTTTACTCCGAAAATATACAATACCAAATAGTAAATTAACGAACCAATTGCAGAATAAGAAATCATTAGTTTCATTTTGCAAGTAACAATTATAACTGTCATTGACAAGAAACAGAGTTGTGAATAGAAGCTCTGAAATTTGCTTGACAACGCAGTTTTTCTATCTATACCTGAACTTAATTTTAAAAATAGATGCTTTAATCATGTCAATTATGTACAACGTTTATATTCCAAAACGAAAAGTTTTACAGATTCGGGATTGTATACAGTTTGTTTTTGAACTGTAGTCTCGTCTGCATTTCAAATAAGCCGGCAATTTTTCGTCTAACCACTCTTTGTCTAGAGTGATATATGTGTGTAGATATGTCTCATTTTCTTAAAACACTAACAAAGCTTTAGATATATTGATCCATTTTTGCGTTAACAGCTGAAGTGATTGTAGATAAGAGTAGCAAATAAGACGTAATGTTTGAGTAATTTTCGCATTATGGATGGATCATTTTCTCTCCTTCTACAATTAAATCTAACTAATGTAAAGTAAGGGGTTGACTATATGGAGGCGTGGATTAAAGTTACAAGCGGTATATGTACATGAGCTTATTTCAAAAAAGCCTCTCTTTCAAAGTTATCATTATTAAACTGAATAATTTTCATCGTATATGCACTCTGTGTAGGTAGTGGCTAGCGGTTCATAGTGTACATATTTACTTATTTTTATGCCTTTTTTCTTGGTGACATCTTTAACCTGCCATGTAGTAGCATGTTAGTATCCAAGTTGGATAACCGCAAATTAGTATTGCTCTATACACTGTTTTATTGCTCATTCTTCTTTTACTCTTCCTGAGGTCTCGTGTCTTCGATCGACATTGAATACATAGACTTCTTCTATTTTATAGTTCTCATTTTTATATTGATTTCTTGTTGGGCTCCTATTTCCATACATTTTTTCTTTTCTTCGATTATCGTGGTCTATAACAAAATGAATAACAAAGTTATTTTTTATGACCATTTCACAAACTAATTTGAATTGTTGGTACTCATTACTTATGTCATAAAGTGCCAATAGCTGTAGTAACGTTTAAATTTTAAATGAAAATAAATGTTACATGCAGGAAAACTTTAGAATTATGCAAATGTTTGCAAGTAGTGCCCTTGCTTGCTTTGAAATCGGGAGATCTTGATAGGTTATTGAGATAACTTTGGATAAACTTCTTAAATATACATACACACCGATATCGTATGTATTTTAGTTGTGTGAAATATTAATTCACATTAGCTACTTAGTAATTTGTATGTATGTACATATATATAAACAGACTAGTGTAATTTATGCATTTATGTATATGATTAAACGTATCTATATAATTGCTACCAGGATTTAAAGAATACATACAGATTAGTTGAGATGTAAAACTGATTCTTCTGACGCATACGTGGAGATTGCTTCAGTCAATATTAAAATTTTGTAGGTTGTAATTCGTCTGATAAACCGGCTTCGTTAAGTCAAATGATTTTATTTGCAAAACTCGTGATCTTTTTAAAATAATATTTAATTTCTCATGGTATCAGTAAACCAAATATATAAGTATGTACTTGTTTTTAAAAGCGTACGTAACAATATCTTGAACAAATAAAATACGATAGTATGACTTATTTACATTTCTCAAAGGTTCGGCATGCTCTTAAAAGATTTAATTACATTTATTCAGTTAATATAGTTTTTGTATCCTGCACTTCAAATACACAGTAGATCTATTTAATCGTAGATTATTTGATTATTAAACGCGATTATTTTTTGTGAACAAAACATATTTACACTACTTGTATTATATGATTGGATTACAACTAAGACTAATCAGGTTGTTAGTTTGAAATAGTTTTTTTTCGCTTATATTGTTAATGTTTTGGCTAGTTCCTAGTTTATTGTCATTGTAAAATGCTTCCAGTTTAATTTTAAGCATTCTCTGCACCTGTCTACTAAATATAGAACACGTGAGGATCAACCAAAGTTTACGAGGTTGTAAGAACCTTGAAAGTGAAGAATGGTTCCCTCGAAGTACGAACAAATGCTAACCTTATTTCTCAAGGTCTCGCCTCTTTAATATCACGTTTGAAATCAAATATAGCTATGAACTTGCCGCTTCATTCAAATTTAATAGTGTAACAAGCTAATTATCGTACGTTTACAAACACAGTTCCAATTGTCGGGGTAAATAAAACATAGTATAGTAACACACTAATTATGTGTTACACAACTACAGGCCCTCCGGATGGAGAAAAGTAATTTCAAAAAAGATGCCGCATCCACATTTTTAAATTAGAATACACAAACTATATTCATCTATTATAATCAGATATATGGTGATGAATAACATTCATGGAAATCAGTGAACGATGCGTAAATACATATATCTACACATTGGTTGCGCAGGCTTTCCACGAATTAAATCAGCGGAAGGTAACTATACCAACGACTAAACCTGGTGCTTAAATGATCGAATATCATAAAGCAGATTAGTTTGTTACATGATATGTACATTGTTTAATAATGAGATATTCTTCATTACTAAAATTGGGTTAAAAAGAAAGCTTTCTTTTTGAATGTTTAGCAAACGAGTTTTAGCAGTTAACGATTACTACTATTTCTTTCGTATACAGTTGTAACTGTTAAATTTAAATTTAAATTAAACGTCTGCAAGTATTAAATACTTTGTTCTCTACGGCTATAATTATTATATATAATTTAGGGACTTTTTCATCTGGCTATCAGGAGTAACTTTACTTTGTGCTGACCTAATGCTGACCTGGCTCAATGCACTCGAGAAATTCTATAATAGTAGGAGAGGTTTCTAGTACAAGATGAAAAAACCCAACGCCGTTTTGGTAGGTTGGAAGAGAACTAGAGATACGAAGTTTGCATGTTGGGGCCGACGAATGTGGCGTGCCGGGCCACCATCGGTTCCGGTGTAGTTTCAACCATCACAGATTCAAAAAAAGGTGATTAGTGTGTGCTGCATTGCGAAAATAGAATTATGTATATGCAGAAGATGTGTAAAAATTATTTCCAATAAGTTTACTACACGTGAATAGTAA
This sequence comes from Popillia japonica, assembly GCA_004785975.1. Lineage (NCBI taxonomy): Eukaryota > Metazoa > Arthropoda > Insecta > Coleoptera > Scarabaeidae > Popillia > Popillia japonica. The sequence goes on from ML218192.1 coordinate 27,534, forward strand.
AATATCGTGAGACTGCTTGAAATCAAAAAATTCGAAAATTGTATTAACAATAAGTGGTAGACCACTAACTCGCGCTTCACCGCAAATATATGAAATGTATAGACTTCTAATAAAAGATTTATGTAATTGCTTTGAATGTAATTTTCGCACCTAATGTGCATTTTTTCGAATTATGCGAAATGGGGCAGGAAAATTGCATCCGTAATACAGTCTCAATATGCTTCCACGCCAGTAAAAATACCTGCTGTATATAGCAGGTATATAGCATGTATAAACACTCGTATACAATTTAATATAACATGAATATAATTGAAAGAGATTTTTCTGGTTTTGTCAGGAATTTCATTATAGATTTATAATGCAGTTTGTTCGTTTGAATAAGTAAATACTGTGCACCGAACAAAATAAAAGTTGATAAAGTTAGCAATATTTCAATTGTTTTATAAATTCAGATGCGATTTACTACGGCATATATGATAAAAATATGATAAAAAATTAAAACAGTCCATTTGAGTATAAAGCTAGTCCTTTTAGTAATTGGCAATTTATATTATAAATTACAATAGTGTTGTGTTACCTCAGCAATTCATCCTTCTTTCTGACCAAATATGATTAAATTAAAACCGTTGTTGACTAAGAATAAATATAACTTATATTTATAACAGTTAATATCTTTTATTATGATTAATTGTATTGTTCTACTCACTTTACTGTTGTACAGCATATACTTATATGTACACATATGTATGTACTTACATATGTATATGTATTATATACATGATAATGGTGTGCATACAGCACGTAATTTATAAATGGGTGCACATTACAAGTGTATACTTACATGTGAATACATACATACCTCAAAACGGACAAATGACGGCACAGAACATTCGAGAACTTATTGTTATTTGTCAGTTAAATGTACATGTGGAATTTTAACATATTTTAATATAATTCTGTGTGGCCTTCATTACTCACACTCAAGGTATGGATTAAATTTGAATGTGAAAGACAGGTAAGAAAGAAAATGTATGTATATCCTTTCCGTGGTGGGAGGTCACATTTATTAATTGAATAGTTATTTCCTGCATTACGAATGAGAAATAAATCTTGCTAGCTATTGATGCTGATCGATGTTTGGGTAAACATAAAATTCCAAACTTTTAACTGTAGCTATATCTATTTAGCATAAATATATATAGGTACATACATGTATATATATATATTATGGTCTTCTGACGTAATTTCCTTAATTTTAAAGTTTTATTATATTTTATGTGCATGCGTAGCTTTTAAATTGGAAAGAAGATTGTAACGAAAAGCTGTAACTGTATCACACACAAATTTTGGATACTTAGCGACAACTTGTATTGAATCAGCGCGC
>SMLS01065562.1:0-50246 GCA_004785975.1 Popillia japonica
TTTTTTTTTTTTTATTAACATAATAAAGATAAAACTAAAACAAAATTAGTAATTATAAAAAGCAAACTACTACCTACTATTAATTGGTGGGCTAATGATTTAATTATAATAAAAATAGTATTTAGAGTGTTAAGATTTATATTGAATTTACAATTGATTTAAGTTCGTATACGAATTGTGAATTTATTTAAAATAAATTGTTGATTATTTTTTGAAATAGCATTTTCCTTATTGAGAGTGATGATATTTTTTAGTGAGTTTGTTAAGCAATTTCACCTGTGCTACTCATGGACGACCCCTGAGTGGGCTAAGCTGGGACCCTGAGAACTTTTTTCTGTTTGTTAACATTCGCGGATTTATGCAGTACATACCTATATATAATAATAGTTAGTAATTCAATGAAGGTATTGGTATTATATCATGAAACATCAATCACATAAAACTAATAATTTTTCCTCAAAATCGTTGAATGAAACGGTAGTTTTCGAATTCTACATCTTTTCGCGTATGCGATCGAAAAGTGCCTATAAACCTCAGACATGATCTGCCATTATGACATCAGTTTACACGTTCTACGCGCGCAGGATTCACACGACTATTTTGACTATCGTAAACCATGCAAAAAAGGTTCCCATTTTTCCATCTTCCTTTTTATTGTGTAGATTCGTTTTTCATAAAATATCTTTTTTTATTATATTATATACGGTGCGGTATGATGTTTTCGTTTTAATTGGAATTAGCAGTTTATTATTTAGTATTTTGCCGGGAGCTTTAATGTGTTTATTTCTAAAATTGTTGGTGTCGCTATTGTCATCATTTGTAGGATAATTACAATTCGACGTTTCGACAGTTCGTCTACTTTCGTCACCAGGGTAGCTCTGATTTCCTTTTAAATTCATTTAACAACTTGTTCTTCTATACTCCAGGTGGAAAAAACTATATATACAAATAACGTGACATTTATCACTTGACAATACATGTTAATATCGTGTCGTATGCCCAAATGTGCATACGCCAAGGCCCGCACAGGTTTTTTATGCGTCACTAGTTTCTGCCTGTTGTGTCGTGGTGGCCGGTTTATTGGTTGCTATTTTTAATCATATGTAACCAGACCTCATTAATATCCGGGCTTAGTGTACTTATTGAATTTGGTGCTGTGGCCATATACGCTGCTTCTTTTAGTTTTCGTTCTGTATAATGTTTTTTTCTTACCAGGATTGCCACTTTGTCTCCAAGCATGATTTCTATATTTCCACTAGTCGAACTAGAGGAAAAGACATGGCGAATTTAAATGAGTTTAAAAGGAAATCAGAGGTACCCTGATGACGACAGTAGAAGAACTGTCGAAACGTCGGATTGTAATAATCCTACAAACGATGGCAATAGCCCAACCAACAATTTTAGATACATATAATCAAACCAATAATTTTAGATACTTTAAATGCCATAATCCATCCAAATAAATCTAAAACAAATATAAGAATTACTAAAATATTAAAAACTAATCCTTAATCTAACAGCTTAAACTACTGAGACAAATTATTATACAATATTAAAAGTTCGTAAGAATAATAAAATATACAGAGTTACCGGCGAAAAACCTTCTTACGACTCCAAGAATAATCTACTATACAAAAAGATCCACAACAATATGTAGAGGTGTGAGGTCAAAATAACCCCTATGCGGTTGGGCATCTTTTCAACGCGCCGGTAATGACACATGCGAACATGGTGATTGTTACTTGGGAGACCTTTGGGAACTAGGTTATCGCCCCGTATGTTACCAGTAGTTCTAGGTATTTGACTTCTGTTTTGCATTCGATCACTGTTGCATCCATGTGGATGTCTCTCATACTCGAAATTTTTCTTTTCCTAAAGAAAGGTACGTTTATGGTTTTAGACGAGTTGATGCTCAATTCGAAGGTACCCAAACTAGTATGAAACTAATTCAGGTTACTATGAAAACAGAAGGACAATAATATTTCAAAAATTTAGTTTAGTCACTGTCTATACAAACATAAGTTGTAACAAAAACCTAATAAATTGTAAAAGTTTCGGAATAAATTGATCATTAATCGCATTAATAGTGTTTGAATTGACCTAAAAGTGAAAAAATATCTGGAAAATACATAAGTACATAATACATAAGACACATGATTACAAAATGTCGTACATATGTAGGTACATACACCCTTGAGAATTAACTATAGAGAGTTAAAGCAATGTTTCCACATATATATATTCAATTCCTTGAATATTGCATTCTTATGATATTGTTTATAAAGTCCATTCATTGGTGGATTATAAAATCAATTAGGCGGTACACTGTGGGGATCAGCTATATTAAGAAAGTATGAAAACATTCAAATATGGTTAAGCAAAACAAAGTACATTAAATTTAATTTTAAACATTAAATTTTTAATTACAAACCTAAAACATTCACCGTATTAATTTTTGGTATACGCATAACCGGTTCCTACGCTATATCTACTAATTAATATTTTGAGCAAAAATTAACGTTTCCTTCCGCTTGAACTCGTCTTCGTTGCGAAGAAGAAGAACATTGTTATAATTTCATCACGGTGCCGATAATAAATTCCGTCGACGGGGAACCCAAATAAGCGTGATGTATGGTTCGCAATAACGCGGAATGTAAGAAACAAGAAATCATGTTTAATATTGACGCCACTTATCAGGGTGCCGTGAAGTTTGGCTGGATTTTAGTCGTCCATCACCGCTGGAAATCATCTGGCCGTCTAGAAAATGTTATATACGGCTTGGCGGGGAGCCCTTTTCCGATACACAGGGCCGGATTTCTAAGGATTTTTAATGTTAAGATATTTTAGTATATCTATGTTGAATATTTGATGCGTACGTTCCATATTTGATCTTTTGCAAAACAAATACTCAGGAACAGTCTTAAATGTTTATATTGGGCTTACTACTAATTCAAATTAGCTGTATGTAAATACTTGAGTTTACCTTAACATATTATTTTTTGTTTGTTGAAATAATATTTCAAATGTTTTTGTTGTCGTAAAGATCCTGTTCTTCTTCGTTATTAATCACTTCAGAGAGTTCTTTACGTCTATAGTAGAATCTTAGAAATAAAATGTTAGTGTTAATTAAGAAATAGGTTACCAGTTTCCTCTATTTGTTCGATTTAAAAATGCTTTCCATTTCTGGTTACATCGGCTATATCTAGTAAGTAATTTCGGTTTCTTGGTTCTTCAACTTTATTCTTTATCTAAAATATAAGTAGAGTCACAATTGTTGAATGTGTATACTGCCAGACTAGTATGAAACTACTTCAGTTTATTATACAACATGTGCATTAAAACAGAAGTATACATACGCATATAAAATATTATTTCTCTTAGGTTGATAAATACCTAAGTACAGACCTGGAACGGTGTGAGGCAGAAGTAAAGGACTGATACCGCAAGATATGTCCAACTAACATGAAGTATGGCTGACAACCGCCCGCTCTTAATGACACTGTCAAACGTTTGCTTGATTTGTGACGCCAGGTTTCGATTAAGGACATCACTTTCAGCCTTGCGAGAAAATATTACCGGCCCTCGGATCGACTAATAGCGAATGCCTCGTACCAGTGTCGATGATTTGTTGACTGCTGTAGAACTACAATTTCAACAGTTGTTTAGAATCTTGCGTGTGTACGGCTTTCTAAAAGGAGACAAAAATAGAACTAAAGCGATGTAGGATATTCGGCTATGTCGCTGAATTATAATCTATTGCGCTTTCAATGCGGTTGTCTAAAGGTCTAATTTGGAAGTGTATTAAAAAATTAGTTGAAATATTAAACGATTCTAGAAAATTTACATTACAGAAATAAAGGGAAAAACAATCCAATATAATATTATAATAATATTTGAGAAAACATCGATTCGTGATTGGAGTACCTCGAATAAATAACCAGAAAAATTATGAAGATAGGCAGCTTTGCAAGTGTCAATGCTCGAGTATTATCTCGGCCATCCGGTCAGATAGGCATTACACTAACTACCTGTTTAGTTACCCTTTATCAATACTCCGAAATACTTCAGTGGTGTCCTAAGTAAGGAAAAGCTGTTTTTTTGCCTTTACGAAAACTAGTATTCATGTTATAGTAAACCAAACCAGCTGAAAAATTTCAAACATAATTAAATTATGAAGATTTACTTTATTTCTGTAATTTACATTACAGAAATAAAGGGAAAAACAATCCAATATAATATTATAATAATATTTGAGAAAATATCGATTCGTGATTGGAGTACCTCGAATAAATAACCAGAAAAATTATGAAGATAGGCAACTTTTTAAGTGACAGTGCCCGAGTATTATATCGGCGATCCGATCAGATAGGCGTTACTAAGTACCTATTTAGTTACCCTTTATCAATACTCCGAAATACTTTAGTGGTGTCCTAAGTAAGGAAAAGCTGGTTTTTTGGCTGTACGAAAACTGTTCATGTTATACTTACTAAAACTTTCCTACTTTTGTATTTTGCCGAATAATGTTTGAGAACTTTGCTTTCATGTACAAGCTTAGCTAGCATACAAGAACTCCATAAATAATAGTGTGCATTTGAACATTGGTACACAATTCGATATTCTTAAATACAACTATATTTTCTATCACATAGTTGACATTTTTTGTCTTTTTTGCTAAGCATATTTACTAAATTTCTGGGGTTGTGTAGATTGAAAAACATTCCTTCCCTATATCATTAAGAAACAATATCAATTGTGTTCACGTTTTCACAAATATATATATGTATTTTGTGGGACTTTTCCCACTAAAACCTCCACTCATTTCAAGACTGCCGCACATATAGAAAGAACCTTTTCGCGATTTAATATCTTGGTGAGTTTGGTCTTAGCTGTTACTCTAAGATTTTTTGTTTGGGTCGCTTCTCCTCTTTCTCCCTCCAATGATTTTCTGGTTATCATACTTTCGTCATATTATCAGGTCTAATCGATTAACCTGTCTCTAAATTCTAGCGGTTTGTTTGTTTCCCATTGTCGGCATCTAAATATAAAATGCTTCGCTTGCTCCTTCGCTCCACATCAAATACAATTATTGGTCGGTGAGTACCTCATTTCATCAGGATATGCTCGATATACCTCAGATCCAGAAAGAACTTAAGTAAGATAGTTGGTTCTTCAGTGTGTACACGCTATTCATGGCAGAACATACAGAATAGTTTTTTTGCCATTTCGAGATACTTGGCACTGTTCATTGCGTTTCGCCTGTACCAGCACACCATGCAATAGTGTAGATTATCTGGCTTTTCTTACTATTGGGTATCTATATTTGGCAATATCCTATGGACTTTTCTAATTCTCTCTTCCGCTTCATCAGTAGTTCTTGCACAAATTGCAGCTGGAAGCCGTCAGTATCGTTGCCCAGATAGGTTACAGTTTGTATTGGCTTAATTATACTTCCAGGAACTCTGAAACGTGTCTGTCCTCTTACTCTTCGCTACCTATTTTAATCTTCTGCATGCATTCTGAAAATATCTGCAAAACGATATCCGTACGATACACAAGCTCTTCCTGTGGATTTATATGTATCAGTATGGCCATATCGTTACAAGTTTTTTCTCCGCTTCCAAGATGAATCGCAACACGTCATTGAATAGGATATTCCACGGCGTTTATCCAAATACCGTTCCCTGTGATATACCTCTCCCCATGTCGTATCATTCATGCCTCTCCACTTTAATTCGCCTGTCTTGCTAATATGTTTCAATGACGTTAACTAAATACGTCGATACTTTTATCATTTTCGTGCCCGTATTATTAGGTTCCATGCAGCCGATTTTAATATGCAGAGTTATTAAGAGTAACCATTTGCTTTTCGTATTCCTGATTACAGTTTGTAAGTAATGTATTTATTAGCAACTTGCTTTTCTGTATCGGACATGTTTAACCCTTCTATCATTTGTAAAAGTTCTTCTTGACTTGGCATTTTAAAATCACCCCCTAGAATAGGTGGTTGTGCGTGATGTGTTGTATGAGATTTATATTTGAATTGTAATTTAGCCTTTCCTGATTCCAAAGTGATTTTCAGATTTTTATATTTTGTTAGCACAAACGTCTAAAAGAAAAGATTCGTTCATTGGCTTCTCTTTCTTGGCATTAAGACCATCTGTTGTTTTATGACGTGGAGACCTCTTAACTTTATAACAGTATGTTTATTGCGTCTAGTAGTATTTGGGATTGTATTTTAGTCACTTTTTTTAAATGTCATCAAAGTACAAGTGCGTTTCAGAAGCAACAGATTCCAACTATTTCTGGAACACAGTTAAACTAACTAATTTATACAACATTTCTCTGATATTGATATTCAACGTATTGTCGATATCAAAATCAATGATATTCTGCAACCCTTTATCAACTTGACTAAAAGATCTATAAAGTGAATCCAAGATGTTTTTGATAATTTTCAGGAATGAAGAGACAGCAGTATCTTTTATATGAAAGTCATATAACCAGATTGGTATAAATTTTATTCGAATTTCGAACAATCATTATAATTTCTTACTCCTTCAAGTCTCTCTAAATAATCTGAATGTCTGGAAGTCCTTATCAGTAAGCTTCATATACACCCTTTTATATGTTATGCAAGCAGTAACAAGGAAGAACTTAATTAGTTCAACATGTATTTGAAAATTTAACAAGGAGAATAGTTATTTTCTTGAAAATAATTTTTTCCGTGTGTATCAGTTCTTGTAATATTATTATTTTGCTGCTTTTTACCTATACTTATTTGTAAACTAAATCTGTACATTTTTATACATATGTACATACATTAAAATATACTCAATATACGGTACTCGGAGGAGGAAAGAGGGAAAATATTTTACTCCTGTTATGTTTGTCAAATCAATTCATTAATTTTGGTATATTTATGGAGCAAATACCGAAACGCTGACAAAATTATGTGCAATTAGTCATACAATTAGCGACAATTACTGTTACTCATCAATGCCTTAATGAAATTTGTTCAATGTTTCCCAACGTTGTGAAGAAACAACATGATGTTACATGGAACTGTCAATAGGAATCTTGAATTTTCTTTCTCTCCGTTCCAGTGGAAAATGTACCTGTCCCCAAAATCTTGTAATGATTCTCCTCATTTTCTTTGGGGCAATATTAAATTGAATTTGTTAATGAAATAAAAAGCTTCAAATAGACCCACGTATTAGTCTGTAAAAAGCTTATATTTACCACACTAATATTTGATACAAATGTTTGGGCAAATTCGTTTAGCTTAATTTTTGTATGAAAATCTACCACAAAACTGAATTGTAGGAACTCGTATTACTTTTCTGTTTATATACTTCATTATCGCCTCAATCCATTACATTAAAAGTAGTAACGTTAATTTTGTTTACTTTTCAGATTTTTGTATAAACGTTTAACGATTTACAAATGTGAGAGAATAGATACTAGAAAGATATAATAATAATAATAATAATAATAATGTCTTTATTGCCCAACAGAGAAAACTCCAATTACAGGACAAAAACAAATCAAGAGTACAGTGCTAAATTAAGGAAAAATTAAGGAAAAATTTTCAATACACAATATATAATAAGCCAAAACCGACAATTCTTAATACTAGACAACAGTGCAACAACACACAAGGGGTGATAGCTAAATTATTTAATAAAAAAAGGATCATCATATAATACATTAGCATTCCTAGCCATATGCGCTAACGGTGCTTTGTTCTAGATCTACTTGTGACAAAAGTGTCTGAAGACCTAGTGCCGTACTGTGGCACAATAAAATTCACATGTGATAACAATGACGGGGCATCTGTAACACTTCTTACCAACTTAACCAGAAACAAGCCACTAGCTCCAGTTCTGCGAGTTTCCAGAGAGCAGAAATTGTGTCTCTCAAGAAGATTTTTGTAATCTGTGCCTCGATTAGGATAAGTGTTGTCTATTTTAAACGATAAAAATTTCAAAAATTGTTTTTGCACTCTTTCGAGTGTAAGTTGCTGGTAGGTATAGTGAGGATACCACACTACTGACGCATATTCCAATTTACTGCGAACTAGAGCGTAATACAATGTTTTTAAAGCTGCTAGGTTTGTGAATGTTTTACTAGATCTTACTAAAAAGCCGTAAGATCTGCAGGCCGAATTTCTGACGGCAATAATATGGTCAGCAAAAGTTAGGCGCGAATCAAACAGTACACCAAGGTCTTTAACAAGTGCCTGCTTAGGCATAAGTGTCTGATTAGCATAGTAGTCAAAGATATACGGATTTTTGATCCTCGAATAAGTCATCACAGAGCATTTTTGTAAATTTAACTTAATTTCGTTTTCCGTGCACCAAGTACTTATTAAATTGATGTTATTTTGGAGACGAATGCAGTCTGACATCGATGTAATTTCTTGATATATTTTCCGATCATCTGCGTAAGCCAACATATTACAGTCTAGCAACGGAAAAAGGTCATTGATATATATATTAAATAACAAAGGACCCAAGTTTGAGCCCTGTGGTACTCCAGACGTAATCTTAAATGAGCTTGATGTAAAGCCATTGTAATGGACATAGCAGGATCTACTATCGAAATAAGATCTCATCAAACCAGTCACCTCGCCAGATAAACCCATGTCATCCAATTTATGTATTAGCAAACTATGATTCACTGTGTCGAAAGCTTTGCTGAAGTCTGTGTAGATTACATCTACTTGCCGTCGTCTATCTAGACAATCACTAATGTACTGTGTGACTTCCACAAGATTAGTAATGGTAGAACGCCCAGGAAAAAATCCGTGTTGGTTATTGGATAGCTGAGACTTGATGTTGTGAAAAAGTCTACTATGCAGTAGGTGCTCGAAAACTTTAGCGAAGTTAGAAAGTAGAGTAATTGGTCTATAGTTCCTAATGTCACAGTGATCTCCATTCTTGTAAACCGGGGTAATTCTACCCACTTTCCAATAATCCGGAAAGGTACACGACCCAATTATCAAATTGTATATGGTAGCCAGAGGCCCCGCAAATATAGGTGAACAATCTCGAATCAGGAAACCAGGAAGTCCATCATGTCCAGCTGTCATATTCAATTTGAGTTTCTTAATACTAGCATAAACGTCTGTGCAGGAGACTGGTCCAATCGAGTAACAACTGCAACTTAAAGCACCATTCCTCTTGTTGGACGCTACTATAGTTGGTGACTGATTCACTTGAGAAAATTGCTTTGCAAAAGCTTCCACAATGTCCACAGGATTCTCTATAACATGACCTTCGGCAGCTAAACAACCAAAGATATGTAAATAATTAATAAACACTATCATTTTTACCATCCCCAGTATTATATACAATATTTAATTTCAAGTACTATATCAACGCCGAAAGTATCTAATAATATACTTCTACAAAACAAGAGAATATATCCGAAAGCTTCTTTCAATTGTAAAACCTAAACGACCAACGCTCGGTCGTCTACCTAATTTACCTACATAACCGTAGTTTTATTTATTTTGTAATTATAGCAGTCTCATATACACATCCTGCGCAAGCATTACATACGTAAAAGCAAATAGAATAAGTGTAGTGTAGTACAACGAGGCTGGATGAGAACTACGGAGCCTCGATGCGGCCCCAGCGTAATGTCCAGAATACACATAGAACGGGCGCGAAATAATTCCGGAGAGCAATTCTCTGTGTAGTGGTTGCGAATGTTCTCTCCCGGTTCGAACCATTCGTAACAATTTAGTCCAGCTGGCACATGATATTACAGGACATCACATATTTATGTGCGGGCCGGGCCCGCACTAACTCCTCTATATCTCAGAGTCCTGGTCAAGTAAGTAATTACAACGGTGGACATCCGCCAGGCGGCGCTACTAATGTTGTGTCCGTAAGCTATTAGACTGTTAGGAATGCGCCACCTAGGATTAAGGATTTTTATGGTACTACTGCTAACTTTTGCACCCTTTTCCGACATCGTTTCCATTTCTACGTCTTTCTATTCTACGGTTCTCTTTCTTGTATTCGCACGTTATGCTCCTTTATGTTTTTACTAAGCAGTATTCGTGAAATTGAGATGCGAACAGCTAGAATATTATTCACTGCGCTTTATGCATAACACATTCTAGATCCTGTGAAATAACATAACGTGTGAATTTAGCATTAAAATTGTACTGAAGTTTGTTTTTCAAAATTTTTGTTGCTTAAGTAAAATGTCATCTACGCTACCTATTTTACAGGTTCAATATGGCACTATGTTTAGTATGTTCAAATATTATTCTAGTTGTCTTTAACTCAAATATTTTAAAATAATGAATTCAAAGAGATCTACATATATTTGTAACTATCTTTTAAATACATCTTTTTTTACAACTTTTTTTACATGCAAACTTAGCAGTTAGCTGCTAATAAAACTAGTCAATTTTATCAATCAATGTCTTTTATCCGTTATTTTTGTGAGATTTGTAAAATATGAGCAAAGTGTAACTATGAACTTTGATTGTGGGGGATGCATTCGTCTCATCCACTTCCGTTTCACATTAACTGAACGTAATGACAAAAACTGTTGCTGGTACCACCCTTCATTAAAAATACGGCAGCTTCTAACGCTCTAAAGCTTCTATTCATTGACATTGCACACTAAACAACATGGAATTAAAGCAAGAAAAAACTAACAAAGAGATCAAAGTGGTGCCAATAGAGATAGATATGGTCGATTTTGAATATAACCCAGTAAATTTAAATACCTAAGCATCATATTGGAGGTATTGGTCGAGCAAGAAATCGATTTAAATAATTAATCAAAGAGAAAAATCTAGTAGAACGCACTACGGCATCAATATAAACTTCCTGAGACAGATGCCGAAGGGAACAAAAGCAATTTTTAAACTATTATTAGATTCGACTAAACCAGTAAAACTTAAAATGCCAATGATTAAAATAAAGTATTTTAAAGCAATACAAGGTGTCACCAAAAAGGATAAAATAAGAAATAAGAAAATAGAAGTACATATTGCAGTTTTGACAATTGGGACGACGGAGATATTGATAGAGGAAAAACAAACATCCAAGCTAAATAAAAATGTAAGGACCTAATGCACTAGGTACGCGGACACCAGAAAAAATAAGCGAAGGTTGGAACACATTACTAGAAAAACTGAAACGAAGGGAAACTACAAAAGAATTTCGGCAAAAAATAAAATTGAAAGAAAAGAAATCTTATACAGGGTGCCGGTTTTTCGAACGTAACCATGGGGAACTATAATAGATGGGTTATTATAATAGATAGGAGATCGGCTAAATTAGGACAAAGTTGTGCATTTGGGAGAGACAAAAATATGCTGCCGAGTAACTTAAAAACTTTTCATGGCCTGCTGAGATTTTTGGAAAAAGTGATATTTTCAACTTTCGTTCTTACGTTGTATATCGAAAACCGATAAACGTAGACGGTGCTAACTCAGACATTATTATGGGACTTCTTTACAAGGAAACCAAATGTGTCATCCGTTTTTTCAAGACGGTCTAGATTTAAAAGTTACGGCTGTCAACTTTGTTTTTTATTATGGGTACCATATTGGATTTTTATATTTTTGAATAAAGCCTTTTTTTCTGATTACCAGTATCCAGTTTCACAATTATATCAAAATAACAAAAAAAAAGCGACTTTGAGAAGCATGACTTGGAAACAATATCCATACTTATGTTTAATGCATTTGTGGCAGTTCGTTTAAATGTAAAATTTTAACGTTCACAAAATTATCCAAAAAATTATCTTTAAGCTATCCGCAGATGATTAAACTAAATCTTAATAAACAAATAAATCACAATAACATTATAATAGGCTCTTACAATCGCAAAAAGCGTACTGTGCAGCAAGCAATAAACAAAAGGTAGACAAATTGGCGAAATATCTAGATATAGACTAGACTATAAAACTAGTTACTAACAGTTTTAAATTTAAAAAGAAATGCAGACGTAGTGATTGCTATCACTCCGCAAACTTTATTATTTATTATATTTGACGACACGACAAAAGGAAACGATTTTTGGTTTTTTTTTATTACGCATTTCGGGATCTATTCCCATTAGCGACCAGTAATGCGGACCTAGTTATTTACTAAACTATACTAAAACAAATAAAAGTGACACCCTACAGCCTTGGTAAAAAACAAGGACACTGTTTCACGTATCGGGGCCTGTCGAAACGGCTTAATGAAAAAGACAAACATAAAATAGGCCATCGGAAAAAAGGAAAAAACCCACATAGGAACGAAACAGAGGATAGCTAAATTAAGATGTTGGTCGACTTAATATATTTCATAAGTACTCTGTATACGTTGATGTTGTTATGTCGTAAGATCTGCACCATGTTCGTTGGGAATTCCACTTTCATCTTGGATAACTCTCTCAGCATCTCCTTCCTGTCAGCAGTAAAGTTGTCACATTCTAGGAACAGATGGTTTATATCCTCCTTTACATTCCCACAGCTGCAAGCAGGTGATTCAATCAGGTGTAACCTATACAGATGGGTCGGAAATTGGCCATGTCCGAATTTTAAACGCGCAATGGTAGAATAGAACCATCGTAACACTGAGAGGTTTGCGTACCATGCTCTGCAGTTGATAGTAGGGTAAATTAATCCATACTGTGTTGGTGCTTGGTCGTTCATACGCTGCCAACGATTTTTGGTTCTAACGTTAACGATGCCAAAATTCACGTTTTAATGTTTACTTTTCGTTTTTCTTCTATAGTTCATACATTTAATAGAAGAAAAGAGTATATTAATTAATGCGGAAATCTAAGAATTTATTATATATAAAAATATATATTAAAAACATACATTTTCTACGAAAAAATATAATTGCTATATATGAGTGTTTACCTTTTTTTTGTCAGTGTCTGATTTGTCTGTGCCACTAGGATAAGGGGACTGTTCGAACGATAGTACCTCCTATCAATTATCGGTACAACCTATCGACTGCCATGTGGGTCAAATAATAATAATAATAATTTATTATTAAGGACAAATTACAAACGAAAGAAAACTAAATAGTGTACACATTAAATTTACAGACTGAAAAATACAAACAAAATTTAACTACAGCTAGATAGATATGCATTGTGCAAATCAATTGCACTGCAGTAAAATATATCGCAATCCGTACAAATCCTACTGTAGATTTTACTCATAAGATAGAGAGGAGATCTTAACATCAAATTGGTTCTAGGCAACGGAACTTGAAATGTAATAGTATGTCGAGCCGCTTTACGACAACCCAAGGATCATATACCATTTTAAATCTCGCAACTAATTCTCCCGCTAATAACGCCATGCATCATTGTTAGACATATAAGACAACGCCTATCCTCCAGTGAACATACATTAAATCGTTCAAGGTAATAGGGCAACTATATACCCCTTACAGGGAAGACTCTATTCGACTTATACGCCAAGTATTTTAGTAGTTTACACTGAACGTTTTCCAAAGGCAAAACATGTATATGGCACAGTGGATTCGAAATTATACTACCGTATTCAAGCTTAGAGCGTATGAGGGCATACTATAGGCCATTGTGGCAGAATTATAGAATTTAGCAGATGACCGTATTAGATATTCCAGCATCTTATTGGAATCTGATATGGGTTTACAAATATGTTTGCAAAAAGACAAACAGCAATTAAAAAGTATATCAAAATCTTTTCTAATTATAGATGATGGGGGATAATTTACGTGTAAAAGTTAAGACACTGCACTTGGAAACGTTCAGCTCTTGCTTGTTTCCAATACTCCAATTCTGAATGCTGGACAAGTGAGCCTGTGAAGATAAGGTGTCTTCAATACACTTTATAGATCCAAATAGCTTTACATCATTGGCAAATAACAATATTTTACAGTCAGTAGAGCTAGTAATGTCGTTAAAAAATAGCAGAAACAACAAAGAGCCTAGAGTAGATCCCTGAGGAAGACGGAAGTTGCGACCGTATGTCCGTTATACGAAACAAAGAATTGTCTGCTTATTAGGTATGAACGGAAAAAACTAGAAAATTATTATATAAACCAAACACAGCCAACGTTTGAAGGAGTATAGTGTGGTTAGGACCATCAGAGACTTTAATGAAACCAGTATAAAGCGCATCCACTGGCTTCGCTTATCGATAACTGAAGTTGCATATACTAGAAGATGCCAACTTGGTGACAGTTGATCTTCCTTTAAAACCATGCTGCGAGTCGGATAAGAAACAAGAGACACCTGGATACAAGCAATTGCAAATTACGGTTTCAAAAATTTTCGAGAATTTCGATAATAAAAAAATCGGTCTATAGTTGCGGATATCTTCAATATTTCCTGACTTAAAAACAGGACATACACATGACAATTGCCATATATCCGGAAAAATTGCTGTTTGCAAACCAAGATTGAACAGAAATTTAATGATTTTAGAAAGATGTGACAGCCATCTTTTACCAAAAAAACTAGGTATCTGGTCCTAATCTGAGGTCGCCTGATTTTTCAGTTTCCGTATGGCTCGATACATATCATCTGTTAGTTTGGGTGCACTAATAGTAACGCTGCTACCCAAGGAATTCCAGTTAATAGTAATAAAATCGACATCTACTCTATTTCATGCGATAAAAACCATTTCAGATTCACTTTACATGCTTGTGTCACACAGTGTCAACGAAGTTGTTACGTTTAGTAACTCTGTATAGTACTCTGCATAGTGTAATATGTACAGTGGATATTTCAGATAGAGCGTATTATAGGATATCACATATTTTTTAGTATGCATGCATCATAAACCAATCAAAACACACCCATAAGCGTGCATAATCGGGCTTTTATCGCACGCCGTGCGTATAAAGGTTGCTTGGTAACAGCCAATCCCAAGCGTTTAATAGTACAGTGAAATGTCGGGAAATGTCAAATGACATTTAGGTACATTTCACTCGATAATACGTATTGGAATTATTGATTATTGATTTGATTATTATTTGGACTTTGCAGGTATTAAACTTAATTCAGCTTCAGCAGCTAGTTTTTGAATTTCTGTCGACATTGTTAATATAACAATGAGGTTTAATAATTAAGTGAAATGTCAAATGACATAATATAGAGACACATATCACTCTATAAAATGTATTGAAATTATTGATTTGATTTCTTCTAGTTAAAATTATTCTTGCATTTATACTAAAAAATATCGTATGACACAGTGCATAATTAGCTTTTAAAGCACTCGTAACGTTAAAGCCACTCCGCTTCGCGTCGTGGCTTTAAACTCGTTACTCATGCTTTAAAAGCCTGATTATGCACTAGTGTCATAATATACTATAACAGGTCGCACAATAATGAAAATGTGACATAATTTTTATGATTTATAAAAAAATATATTTAGCTGATTGAGAGAAGTTTCCTAACAATTAAGAAAATGTCATCTTAAAAATTGATGCAAGTTATGCTGTAGGAGCGACTCTGCTGACCTTACAGATTAAGGCTAATGTAAAATATTTTATTTCTTGCTTATCAAAGAAATAAACATCGATTAACAAGATTTGTGAATAAATTTTCTTTTTGTTCCATTCATTGCTAGTTGGTTGTCAAGTTAGTATTAGAAAAAGTTTCTAAATATTCAAGAGATTTTAATGCATTATAAAAGGCAAGATACAGCAACATAAACATCGTTCAAGAAACATAAACAATAAAGATGTATTTCATAAATTATTATATATTAAAATATTTTAACATTGGTATCGATGGACTTTATATAATAAAACTTGATACCATCGACTAAGTTTCAACATGCTTGCAAGTGTAGACCGTCTGTGACTTGTGATGTTTCAGAAAATATCAGCGATTCGTTCTATGTATTAGGGTGCAGTATTTAAAGAAACACTGGCGATGAGTTGGTACGTCTACGGATATGAAGAAATAATCACTTTTTTTCAGTCGAAAAAGTAAAAACTTACATATCTCTATCTTCGTAAAAAGTGTTTTTCACAATAGTTTCTCTTTCCACAAATAATATGAATGTGAGTAAATTATGATTTTCCTTGTGCAGGTACATATGTATATTTAAGTTGCGAATAACAATTGGTAGATTGACTATATAGCGAATTGAAGCTAAATGAAGATGCGATGTTATTTGTCGTACTTTACCTGTGTCACATAAAGTAACCTCGTGGGGTAAGTTTTTCTCATTGATCGAACGCCATTGTCTTTCCTTGTTATAAAGAACTTGTTTCCATTCTGGTCGCCTATATTATTGAACGTCATCCATTCTCGGTAAATATCTATGGTTCTGGGATATCGGGAGCAAGTTACGATGTTTACCTCTGGGATCCCCTTCTCGTACGGGAACAAGAAGGTCCGAGAGAGGTCTGAACTGTTCCCGACTGATGTCCAGATACCATGTTGTTTATGAGACGGCTTAAACTATGTCCAGTCTAACGGTGCTCATATACAATGCTATCTTCAGGATCCCGACGGAACGACGGCCAACTTATTTGAGGGACTTGCTTAGCAGATGAAAGTAAAGTACACAGGCTGACTTCGATAACGTTGACTTATTTTATTAAAGACCTTTTTGCTGTCGGTTGGTGTGCAGCATTTTACTTACTATACTACGTATGTGTACAGTAACCGTGTACTATATACCGAGATAATAGATTTGTCCGGGAAAAAGAAGAACAGTAAATTTGCTTGTTTGTCCTCATAGTGAAGTGTGCTATTTTAGATCCGAGAATTTGCAATTCTCTCTAACGCAAGAAAATACTGTTAATTGTTAACCATAATATGGCATTTTTTTTTATATGTTTATATTAGGCGATATCTTCTTGCTGTTCGTGTTTTATATATGTTAGAAATATTCGATATCACATATTAGAATCTCCATCATTAAATGAATGCTATTAAAGAATTTCACGGCATGGTTGCTCCCGGCTTGCTACTGAATTTGACATACAAAGCTTACAAACAATCGCCTTTCTAGAATGTTCACAGAGGACTGTTGTTAAAAACGGGTACAGTTTTTGGTCTTTAATAGTTTCTTTCTAAAATATTGTCAAGTTTCTTGCACTTACGGTTAGCCGAAAGTCGCCACGAATTTGGTTATTTTAAATGGAACACTCTGTGTATGCACTATTACTTTTTCAATTCAGCATCAGATTCTATGACGATTACACCTAGGGTTTGCTATACCTATCTTCAACTGTTTATATTATATTACGATGTTACGATTTTTATGAAAATTCTGACATTAATTTTCACTTACTGTAAGTGCCAGAAGTCTTTTAAAACTTCCAAATATTAACGTGGTCTCACCAGAACGTAGTGACATTTTTTTTTTTGAGATGTAGAGAAATTCTAATTACTTGAAACATGTTTTCCTTTTGTAGCAATGTTCGATCAAGGAAAAACGGAAATGCAAAAAGTCTCGCATTTGAAGACTACCAAGTAGTGACACTGTTTTACCAAAATGTAGTAAATCGTTTATAAGTCCTTAAAATTAGTGATACAGTTATTCAAGTCCAATATTTTCCATTGTTTCGTTTATAAAATACATATTAGTGTATACTTATCTCACACAGAATTGAATTCTGCGCCTAAGAGTGGCCAAATATTCTGGTCAGTGGTCTATTTGAAAAAAAAATTGACGGAACTTTAAAAATTGATTGAGATATCCTAAATTTTTGAAGAACACTAGAACACTTTTACAAAAGTGAAATAGTTATGGTTTAATATTCTTGAAAAGGCACTATCCTTACCTATAGTAGCCAATGTTGCGAGATTTTGCTTTGATCATTCCCCTACATCTGAGCAAAATTTGTTAGCGATTTCTATAAGTTATTTTGTTACTCACCATTTGTATGTTGGTATGATTTTATTATTTACTGAATCTACACAAGCTGTACATAGGTACGAATCTTAAATATTTAACTTCATTTTTGCTTTGCTTATAACATTTAATTTTTCTTCCATTCTTCATTTTTTTTTGCCTGAACTGTTAATCTCTAACATCTCTCTGCTAGTCTACGGTCGTGGTATTGAATTTAAACAAATGGGATATTTGTTTGCGACAGGTATTTAATCTACTTGTTTGTTGGTGGTGTATCTAGAAAAAAAAATGTATCAAGTTAGTTCTCTTGTTGTTGAAATGATGTTAATGCATCGACAATAATAATATTGTATTAAGAAACAAATGTGTTAATTGATATACATAGATTAGTAAGTTACAAATTGTCTAAAGTCTAATTAGAAATATACATGTATACATATTCACATGATAATCTGTAATAATATGTAGAATTATTTTCATGCTGAAGAAGGACGATTGTACTAGAAGTCTTTTTTATAACTTTATTTCTTTGGTAGAGGAGATCAATATATATTATTATATTATTGAAAATTCTGTGAAGTTGGAGAAAATAATATCACTATTTTCGATCATTAGCTATCACACAATAGAAGAAATACATATTTTCAGAGAATACATTACATGCAATTCAGTTTTCAAAAAAATATTTCGATTTTTTACCGTCTTATTTGTCTGTTTTCCTTTATAGAACGGATGCTAACAAAAGAAATCTCGCCTCTTTTTGCCGATGTAAGATTTGCCAATAGTTGTACCCTTATAAAGTAATAACATAATGTAGTTTATATACCGGCAAAAGTTCCGGAACGCACATGTTTGTATTATCGATATATAATGCAAACCATTCTTGTGGCATATATATGAAAGTTGTGTCGTCCAACCGATGCTAACTGACAGTGGACCGCAGCGACTCCCAATGGTCTTGTATCTTCTTCCTGTTTACTCCTGCACCGGACAATAATCGAACAGGCTTCCATCCCCCGACGGCATTATGATATTGGGGCTCCGAAACTCTACGCCCAGTATTTTACCGTTAGTCCGACGTACTGGACGAGGTGCTCCCCGAATAACCTGCACTCGATTTTTTTTATGTAGGTATACATTTTTCTATATTCCTACATCTGATATCGCGTGATCGGTTTTTGTTTGCTAAATCTCATAAATTAAGACTACTCAGTATTCAATGGACGGTGCTCCGCTTATTCACGGATACATTTAAACTTTGTCACACCTTTCCAATTGGTATAACGAGAAAACGATCATAATTAAGGTAGTGGTTTCAGACATTTTATGAGAAATATCATGCTTTATCAAAAAGTTCTTAGATTATTATCACATTTTGCGTAGTTCTGCCTGTATATGCTGGAATACTTACAAATAACCGATTTAACCTTTATGTGACTGGATAGGTACCTGGGTACTTTTTTCAGATTTATCAAGCAGTTGTGTAATTTGGCGTCCTAAAATAAATTCTATAGATGTATGTGTAAAATGATTGCCCAAAACTCTTGGAATACTGTTTCAAGTTAGTACAGAAGACATGCATAACTCATTTGCAAGATCTTTCAAAAATCTCCGTCGTCGGTCGGTTAATGTAAGCTTAGGATTGTGCTTCGTGTAAATTATGTATGCACTGAGTGCGGCAAGACCAATGATATTGTGAAAAAATGCTAGGGGTCAACAATTTGTTCTAAGCTTTGCTGTATACTCAAATAACATTTTATCCATTGTGTCGACGCCGTCTTTTGTTTTATTGTAATATTTTATAATTAAATGCAGCTGTTTCTGCACTAAGGGGGTGCAGATTATGCATTGTACAAAAATGGTACCCAATTCGGGGAGTATTTATAGAATACCTAGTGTTTCGATTTTTTCATTTTATTATTTTGTTTGATCTAAATAACAAGGAATGTTTATTTTATTGTCTGCATTTTTTAATTATTATGACTAAAAAGATTCTGTGATTGTCTAATTGCCTACGCCAATTTATGACCTACTGTTAGATTTGTCATATAAAAATTTGCAAAAACTTCTTGCAACTTTTTTTATTTTTTCTTGCAGTTTTTCTTATTTGGGTGTATGTTTTTATGACATTATTCGAATCCTTAGAAAATGTTCTTTCATAAAAATAAAAAAATACAAAGTGCAATTAAAAAAAAACAAGTTGAATTAAGTTTCTCGTGAATTATATCTGAAAAACAGATAATTCTCATTGCTGTTTGTAGTCTTTACGAAACGCTACAGTTTCATATAGAAGGTGTCTGTAAAAGGTCTCTACACACGCCTACCACATATTTCTTAGACCAAAATAAGGCGATTTAAGTAAACTTACCTTAGTTTAAAGTCGCTTAGTTTGTGCGCTATGCGGCCTTGAAGTTAAAATTTTGAAATCGTTTTTTTATTATAAATTTAGAACGGCTTATGCGATTTTAATAAGATTTGGCATGGTTAGTTAGTATTATTGGGCGAATGTTTTGAGAAAATTTTAAGAAAATAGCGATATCGGAAGTGAATGAAACACGCATGACAATTACGAAAATTAACATATTTTTTTTTGCTGTCTGTAGTAGAGACACGAAATAGTTTTTATTCGATAGAGTATTCAAAAGCGATCAAGTTATGGCTCTTGTAATTTTTTTTTATTTTTATTAGTTTTCGAGAAAAACGAAAAAAAGTGCTTATGGTCGTGGGTTCGAAAAAAGCAAAAAGTAATCCAGTCGCCTGTGATTCCTGTCAGAAATAAACCAAGTTCTCAAGGCTAAATATACTGCTGAAATAAAGACTGCAGGTAACCGAATAGGCTTAGTAAAAGTTCACGGTTTCGGAGATTTTAGGTAGCCTATTTACTACATAAACGTTACTATAAGAATTGATTACTCTAACGGTTTTTGCGAAATTTGTATTTTAATAATTTGTATTAGTTTCTTGTACACAAAAATTATTAAAACAATTAAATAACTGAAACATGAACACAAATAATAAATATGTCACAAAAACTGTTGAAAGTGTTCTCCATTTACACGCATACAAAGATTTTTACGACGAAAGAAATTAAACTGTACTCTTTGCAAAATTTCTCCATCACCTCTAAGGTCATTTATTGCATGTTGAATACGTTGCCATAGTTGTGCTTCATTGGCCACAGTTGACTTGTAAACCACGGAATTAAGATATCCCCATACAAAAAAGTCAGCTGGAGTTAAGTCTGGAGAGAAAACGAGTAAAAATAATAAAATTTTACAGGAGACATAATTTGATCATTTTTGAATACTCTATCGAATAAAAATTATTTCGTGTCTCTACTGCAGACAGCAAAAAAAAATATGTTAATTTCCATAATGGTCATGCGTATTTCATTCACTTCCGGTATTAGTATTTTATTGAAATTTTCTCAAAACATTCGCTCAATAATACTAACTGACCATGCCAAATCTTATTAAAATCGCATGAGCCGTTTTAAATTTATAATAAAAAAACGATTTCAAAATTTTAACTTCAAGGCCGCATAGCGCCCAAACTAAGCGATTTTGGACCAAGATAAGTTAAACTTAAGATAACTTAAATCTGCTTATTGTGATCTAAGAAATATGTGGTAGGCGTGTGTAAAGACCTTTTACAGACACCTTGTATAGATCATTAAAATCAGATAACAAATAAACACAATGCAATTACAATCTTTGGAAATTTTTCTGGAACACCATGGCGGGTGTAGCTACAACGTATATACAAAGTTGGGTACCCGGGTACCTACGTCGTCACTAGAAGGTGTTATTTTTTCCCAGTCACATAAAGATTAAGAAAGAAATTAGACTATAATAACTATAATAGACATCTTGATAAGTTTTTCTAGAGCGCCATAATAATTTCATCACTACAAGGTCTTCCGTTATGGACACGTTCAAATTCCTGGATTCTGAGTCAAAGGTTGTATATGCTTGCTTGGATGAGAAGTGGTATGGTAGCCAATCTCTCGTTCTTGGTAAAGCAAATATTCGAGGTTCCAATACAGGCTCCAGTATTTGCAATGTGTCTCATTGGGACCGGTGCAGTGGGCTTGTCGGGAAATAATTAACAGAGAAACATTACTTTCGGTGAGATATTGTTATAGCAAAGCCTACAAAAGCACATTTGTGCAAAACTGCAGTCCACTAAGCAATACAGCTTGAAAGTGACTGCAAGTGCATCCACTACAGAGTTGCTGTTTTCGTGCAATACATACAATATTACCAGAATCAGAACTTTTTGCATTTCTGGTGACCAACCCAATATCATCACATCATAAGTATGGAATCGTAGACCACAGATATATTATCACGAATGCGCAATCACTTGTTATATGTCGGATGTGAACGAGCAGATTGATGTAGTTATTAGGCTCTCGCAATTCCTTTCACTATTTTACTTGGAAAATCAATCACAATTGCTGTTTTATAGTGGATACACATATTTCATATAATATGCTGTATCCAGAATTTCTTTGAGCTCCAATCTGATTCCTATATTCACTGTTTTCAATACCCAATCATTATTGTCAACTGCAGAGTTTTTTGTTTGCAGATGATTTAAACATTTTGTCTACTGTAAACTCAATTAAGGATTGGAAAAAAGTGCATGACCTAGGCGGCATCTTTGAATGGTGATAATGCTCCCACTATTTCTGTTTACACCTTGAAGGACATGGGGGAGATTTTGATGTAATTGAATAAAGAGTATTATTTCAGCTACTGTAAAGGTATATGACTTCATTGTTCATAGCTCTAAGTACTGTACTGATAATCACGAAAATTGTTTAAAATAGAACATTAATGGAAGCGAAAGTAAATTTTCAAAATGTTGTAAATACAACATTCTGCCATTGACCTAATATCGTTCTTGTTATCTGGATCTTAGCACATCTTTATAATATGAGGTATCCTCAGTGTTCTACTAAACTAGACTCATGCCAGTTGTAAATAAACTCGAATGCAGCAAAACCTTCGGGTTACATTCGAATACCTCCTACCTTGCATCGAAACGCTTACATTTTGCCTGCTATTTGGAATATTACGCCGTTGGATGAAGTTTGAGTTTCATACATTCTAAGCTTTGCATTGCCATATATTTTCTACTCTGTGCCACATTAACTGTTATTATTTCGAGACTTAAAAGAACATTTAACATACAACCGACATAGGCATGCCAAGTTGCGAGCAGCGTGGCGGCAGCAACAAGAAGAACTTTTCTAAACCGTTCCGACATAATAAATAAAACAGTCTACCATCGTGGAAAAATCCCCCGGTTTTAGTGTAAAACATCGCGCATATTTCGGGGATTCATCTAAATTTTTTATGTTCTCGCGTAATTTAGAGTACGTTGCGCTGCGCACAATTCACTAGCAAAGACATAATTTCCACTGCTTTACGATTGTGGGCCTAAACGAGAAACAATACATGAATCACTTAGGAAGCGCTCGGCTTATGCCCCGGGTCCGTAATAGATGAGTACTTCCAGGATTAAAACGCAACATATTGAAATATTTTTATTTCACCCCCCATGCGGAAAAGAACAGAAACGGAGAGAGAGAGAGGATCAGACACGAAGAGACACGCTGAGGATACATACAATACAGGAGCAATATGAATATTATACAAAGCCTCATAGTTTTAATACAATGGACCCGGGTTCCTTGTAATATATGACCCGTAATAATGGTTCGAGTTCGTTTTCCTACACGGGCTATAGTCAGATAGGAATTAGATATCCGTTCGAGTGAAAGAAAGGATTTACTTTGTTATATCCTCATGCTTCTACCTAAAATCGTATGTTCTTCAGTTAAACGGCCGGTACACACTAGAACAATTTCATCTCCGTTCAAAATTCTACTCTTAGGATTATTGTGGGAATCAGAAATTAAATGGCATGTGCAGGGAAATAGTTTTTGTTTAGTGAAAATTTTAATGTAATTTTAATGTAATTGTGCAAACCGGGGTATAGTAACACTAACATCGCATTATCTTTGCTGTAATTATATAAACTATTGATTTCCAAATAAGTCATCTTAGCATTAATCCATTTTAGCTATATAAACCGCAAGTATTGATGTAATAATCAAGGGTTCCTTTTTGTTACATCTGCTAAATTTGATAGCTTTACCGAGATAACACTTAGGTTGGATAGATTCAGGAATATATGTAGATGCTAATGAATATAACAAAGATAGAATTATAATTGCAAAGACTGCGGGTTTGTATATCACATGTAATTCCATTAACTCCAAACACCAAACATTTTAAATAATACGGGGCACGTATTTCGATGACGCATCATTATCAACCGAATACCCAATGAGTAAAAAAAAAATTACAAAGCTAATGTTTTAAAATCACATCTTTGGGTGTCTTTTTGCGTTGTAATTTATAAATTTATTATTTAAGTCTATTATTTTAAGTTTACACTTCTGATTGGCTTATAGCGTCTGTAGAAATGACACCACTTCTGATATTCATCTTCATTTAAATGTCGCGTTAATTAAAAATGTAAACTATAAGACTCTATTTTTAATTTGCTTCTACTTTAATATGTTAGTTTTGTAAAAATTTTGGTTGAGAATGATGACCCATGCGTCATAGAAACACTCGTCCCTAATTAATTAAAATCTGCAAAACCGTCGTCAACCTATCAACGTTACAACTATCACAAGAACAAACTGCAGTACCAGCCAAAGAACTAAAATGGGATGTGCCATACAAAGCCTACAAGCCGAAGAAGCAGGAGAGATAGATTGCAGATGTCGCATCCTACAGAAAGCCAAACCACCAACAAAGAACATCACTAGGGACGAGAAGAAAGTGTCTGAGGATATACGTCAGAACAAGGGCTGATACTTGTACGAGCTGATAAAGGCAACAAAACGGTAGTCATGGATCGCGAAGACTTTATTATATTAAAATAGATTTTAGTTTTTTTGTTGGATTGCAAACAATCGGGTGCATATCCCCGGCTCCGCCACCATTGAATTTGAAAATTTCGTATAAACGAATCGTTTGTGCTCGTTTATGCCGTAAATCAAAGGTTTTGTGGTTTCATATGAATCGAGTTATAGCGCTTTCTTTTTCGAGTGGCCAAGGATATGCCAGCCCCGCCGCCGTTGAATTTGAAAATTTCTCGGCTTTTTATTTATTTGCGGCACAAACAAATACAAAGGAAGTATAAACGATTCGCCCATAAGATATTTGCAAATTTACAAACTAGCACAAACGATTTTCCTATAATTGAACATTGAAATTCAATGGTAGCAGGCCCTGGAACATGCAAGCAACATAATGCTATAGAGATTATCTGAAGTTAAAGTTAGTATGCGATAGGCGTATTATACACACTAGCGCACGCATATTATATATGCAGGGTGTCAAATAAATGGTGTCGGAAAATTAAGAAGTATAAAAAAATAAACAGGATAAAAATAATATCACAAAAAAGGTAAATCCAAAAAAAAAAAACTATCATATATTAAAATAATTTTTCCTTTAATAAGTAACAAATTCTGTTCAATAAATTTTGTTGAATCCGGGCGTGACACGTGTGAAGAAACGCTGCAAAGATTTCTAATAGACAGATATTTTTATCAAGTTGAATATCTAAAGAAATGTTTATTGTACTCTATGAATGCATTTCTTTACGAAGTAACTGAATTGCACATGTGATCTTTTCAGAAATATTCTTTTTATAACAAGGTCACATATTAACTACAGATTTTATTCATTTCGACCTATCTTTTTTCGTAGGAATCAGGTGTTTTTCTTTTTTCCAATACATAAGCTGTCAATATTAAAGTACAACGACATATTATTACCTAATGATCGCGTTCGCAGTAAAGTTTTTTTCTTTTCAAATAATTCGTGGTAGTCTTGAAGAGGACTGTTTGATGGGAAACAGGACAAAAATTTAGAGTAGTAATGTCCGCAATTACTACCACGAGCTCTGGATGCACATTGCTGTGCGACGGCAAATCTTATAATAAACTGGACCGCTGTGACAAGACAGTCCCGAAGAGGCTCGACGTCTAAAATTTCCAGTTGACGATCAAAAATAAAGTTTTTCATGTATCCTCACAGAAAAATGTCCAATAGATTCAAATCAGGACTTCGTGCTGGTCACAGAATCGTTCCTTCTCGTCCTATCAAATGTGCAAATGCCTGGTTTAAATGTTCCCATACAAATCGGCCAACATTTAAAGGTGTCCCATCGTGCATGAACTACATTTGCCGTCGTAAATGTAGTGGTATCATCCAATTAAGCGGGTAAGGTATTTTGCAGACAATTTAAATGATCGACCGCATTTAATTTTTCGGCAAGTACATGTGGCCCATATAAACGATCACCCTATGTTGGGATGAACTCTGACGGATATCTTGTGGGTTTTATCGGCACAGTGTTTATGGTAATTCAGTACACCATTTTTTGTGAGGCAGTAGTCATCGGTAAACAGGATCACGGATCGAAGATATGGAAGACGAGTTTCCGTTTGACGAAACCATTCACAACAGGTAACCCGTCGTGGAAAATCATTGTCTGATAGACGTTGGATTTTCTGTACGTAATACGGGTGCAGTAAAAGATTTTATCTTGTTTGGATAATTGTATTGATGGCTGCATGGCTAGTTGTTTTTAAATTTATTTGACACAAATTATTCCATGTCAATTTCTTCTATTGATATTACGAAAACCGAATTTATTTAGGTTCTGGAATTAAAATTGATTTTTTAACCTTAAAGAGGAAAATTATCGGGACTTTAAAGAAATAAAATAGAACCAAATTCAGTTCGTTGTTTTGCTAGTAAATTTTTAATGCTTATTTTTAATGATACGTTTTTGTGATTATGGAATAGAGGATGGATAGATGATAGGCAAGAATAGAGGACTCTATCAAACAGAAAAGAGAAATGTATTGAAAAAGGAAAATGAAATTTTAACAAATTAGTAAGTAACAATTTACTGTAACATATTTGACCATTATATAAACTTACTGTAGTTTTAGTGAGCTACAAAAACTAAATCTACACAAGCGCATCGGCTTGAACTCTATCTCAAATTTGGTTGATAAATTCGGATAGATGGTCAGTTAAACATATCTCATCAAAGTGGATATTGCGCATGTATTCTAGTCATTCTTAATAGGAATATTTAAATTTTGTCATACGAACATATAATGTTACGTATTTTACTCTTTTTGTAATGCTTTGTATCGTTGCAAACTAGGTACTTGTAATCTTTTATTACATTTATTTTACAAGAAAATCAGACATTGACTGATATTGACATTTTTCAATTGACGTATATATAACAACTTTTAAAACAAAAAACTATATGCTTGTTACTATGCTAATCTAACGTAAGTAATCTTAACATGCCCCCCACTTTGAAAATATGAGGAGCATTTTCAACGATTATGAATTCTACACATCCTCAGCTTTGGAAACTCCGTCGTCATCATCTAAGGGAAGAGGGCACAATTTCGCGAAAGATCGCTTAACTTCACCAGCGCTTGTTTTTACTGTGACCACACGGTTGATTCCGTCCTTTCCTGGGTGCACGGCGACAATTCGCCCAAGTTTCCATCTCAGCGGAGGAGCGTTGTCATCCTTGAGAATTACCAACATGTCTTTTTCTAATTTGTCGTGATTTCTTCCCCATTTGGTTAGCCTTTGTAGCTCGGGAACATATTCGGATTGCCATCGTTTCCAAAAATGTTGCAAACATTGCTGTATGTGTTGGAATCGCAACAGTCTACCTGTAGGCACTTCCTTCAGATCCACGTCTGGTACCGCGACTAGTGGTCTTCCCACCAAGAAGTGAGCCGCGGTTAAAGGGACCAAGTCGTTTGGATTGGAAGACATGGGGAATAACGGGCGTGAATTCAATACTGCCTCTACCTGTACAAGCAATGTATTGAGCTCTTCGAAAGTAAGATGAGCGTTACCTAGGACTGTTTTAATATGCCTTTTAGCGGATTTTACACCGGCCTCCCAGAGCCCACCAAAATGCGGAGAATGGGGTGGTATGAATTGCCATTCAATGTTGTTTTGTGAAAAATGATCATCAATGTCTTGTTTGCTTTGTTTTAAAAATTCTCCCAAGTGTTTTAGCTCTGAATACGCACCGATGAAGTTACTACCATTGTCGGAAAGTACTCGCGCTGGCATTCCACGACGCGCTACGAATCTTCTAAATGCCATAACAAACGCATCTTTAGTCAAATCCGAAATAAGTTCTAAATGAACCGCCTTTGTAGCGAAGCAAATAAAAAGACCGATATAGCATTTGCTAATTTTACCACCGCGGCCCTTTCTATCTTTTATTAACAACGGCCCAGCATAATCAACACCGGTAGTATTAAAAGGCGAAGCCGGCTGCACGCGAAATTTGGGCAACTGACCCATAATCGGTTGTATTGGTTTTGGATTGTTTCTGAAACAAGTTACACATTGCTTAATTATCTTAGTTGCAAGGTTTCTACCGCGCACTGGCCAAAACCTTTCTCTTATAGATGCCAGTAAATGCTGAGGACCTGCATGCATCAAGCGCAAGTGTTCGTCCTTAAAAATGAGTTGTGTCAAACGATGTTTGGAGCACAGCAGAATTGGGTGCCTTTTATCTGAACAGAAATTTGAATTTTTTAGCCGTCCTCCAACTCGGAGAATGCCTTCGTCATCTAAAAAGGGGTCAAGATTTAAAATACGACTCTTAAAATTTGATGGTTTCTTATTTTTTAAAGACTGTATTTCGGCAGAAAACGAATTACACTGAGCAATTTTGAGCAAAACTTTAAAGGCTTTGTTAATTTCTGAAACCGTCAGTGAACCCGCTTGCATTGGTTGACCTGCTTCTTTCCTTTGACAATTATTTTTGAATCTTAATATCCAACTAAGTACTCGTTTTAATGTTTGCAAGTTTGAAAAATTTTCAAAAGAAAACGTTAGCAAAGGATACGAAATAAAGGATTGTGTAGAAGACTTTGTCTCTGGGAGTTCCGCTTTGGAAAGTGTAATTTGTTTTGGCCATTCAGCTTTTTCTTTTCCTAACCAACTAGGGCCATTCCACCAAAGTTGCAATACTTGGCTTTCGTCTGGTTGTACACCCCTCGATAAACAATCTGCTGGATTGTCAGAACTGTAAATATGGCGCCAAATTCCGGAAGAAGTTAATTTTTGAATTTCGGCAACTCTGTTGCCGACAAACGTTTTGAGTTTGTTCGGAGGAATTTTCAACCAACCGAGCACAATTGTAGAATCTGTCCAAAAAATATGGTTTTCAATTTTCAATCGCAAAGCCTTTGTAACCTTATCGGCTAACACAGCTAAGATTAATGCTCCTGCCAATTCTAACCGCGGTAATGTTATCTTTTTTAATGGTGCTACTTTCGTCTTCGAGCACAATAAACTCACGAATATTTTACCGGTTCTATCGATAGTTCTTAAATAAATACACGCTCCGTAAGCCTTTTCGGAGGCATCCGAAAATCCATGTAATTCTATATATTTTTGGTCTTTGCAACAGACATGTCGGTTTATGCAAAGATCATTTAATGATGAAAGCTTGCTTCGAAATTTAGTCCAATATGAATGTATATGCAGGGGTAGGCCTTCGTCCCATGTAACCTTTTCTAACCATAGTTGTTGCAAAAGTATCTTCGCATTAATGATGTATGGGCTTAGAAGACCCAATGGATCGAAGACTTGAGCAATCTGAGATAGAATGGTTCGCGTACTTATTTTTGTACCTTTTGGCGGATCGCTTATATTATATTTTAATACATCAGTTGATGTGCACCAAACGAGTCCCAACGTTTTTGCGTTTTCATTTTGTCCGAATTTTAAAACTTTTAGCTGACTGGCGTCATCAACGAAATCTTTCAAAATGTCGGGATCATTTGCATAAAACTTTCGCAACTCGAAACATCCTTGTTTGAGAATGTTGGAAACCCCCTTCGCTATTTGCGCGGTTTCCTCTTTTGAATTTGCACCGGTGAGCATATCATCGATGTAAAAGTCCCGTTCGATTATTTCAGCGAGTTGAGGATATTTTATCTTGTTATCCTGAGTCAACTGATGTAAGCATCGCACAGAGAGAAATGATGCCGCCGTAGTACCGTAGGTAACTGTATTAAGCTGAAAAATATCTAGCGGTTTGTCAGGGTTATCGCGCCAAAGTATTCTTTGTAAATTTCTTTCTTCAGGCAATATCTTTATCTGGCGGTACATTTTTGCTATGTCACCTGCAACCACATATCGATGCTGTCTGAATCTTAAAAGAATTGAAAATAAATCATTTTGAATAACTGGACCTGTCATTTGTAAATCGTTTAAAGATAACCCGCTAGTTGTAGGAGCGGAAGCATCAAAAACCACGCGCAATTTAGTAGTGATACTACTATCGCGAATTACGCAATGATGAGGCATATAATAAGATATTTTTGGATTTTGATTTTCAATTTTGGTCATGTGACCTAATTCTTGATATTCGTCCATAAAGGCAGAATACTGTACTTTTAGCTCTGGTTTGGATTGAAGTTTTCGTTCTAGTGTAAGAAATCTGCGCTCAGCCTGATCGTATGAGTCACCCAGTTTTTCGGGACAATCTTTTAGAGGAATTGAAACTACAAAGGTTCCATCACTTTCGCGTTTAGTGGTTTTTACGAAATGGGCTTCGCATTCTTCTTCTTCTTTTGATAAAGTTTTAGGTAGCACGCACTCTTCAAGTTCCCAGAACCGAGCTAATTGTGTTTGAAGGTCAAGGTTACATGAGAAATTGCATGAAGCTACTGGCGTCCTGTTGCCTGTAACTAAACCAGATACGATCCAACCCAAACGCGTCTTTTGTAGTACCGGTTTGTTTGTTCCTAACTGAATCTGTCCCACGCATAACAAACGCCAAAATAAATCAGCCCCGATTAGCACCTCTACGTTATGCGGTTCATAAAAAGAAGGATCAGCTAGTCTTAAACTTTTCGGAATTTCGAGCTCAAAAACATTTAAAGTGACGCTTGGCAAATTTCCGGTGATCTGCGGAACTACAAAACAGCTTATATCGGCCGAAAAATTATTGTGTAGTGATTCAATGCGTATGTCGCATTTTGCTTCGATATTAGATAACGTATTGTTCAAGCCACAAACCGTGATTGTTTCCTTTGTGGTAGTTAAATTCAGTTTCTCGCATAGATCTTTCGTAATATAACTGGACTGCGATCCAGAATCTAGCAACGCACGAACTGTGTGTGGTGAATTTTTACTGTCTAAAATTTGAATATAGGCGGTTGATAGAAGAACTTCCGCGTCAGCCGAATATACCGACATTGCATGACTGTCCGCTGATTTACCGGGTTTGTCATGGCACTGTTCTGTTGTCGTTTCATTGTGTAAAAGGGTGTTGTGCTTAGATTGGCATTTCTTACATGTAGTCCTTTGGCAAACCTTGTCTGTATGACCAGGTCGTAAGCAATTTAAACATAGTTTTAATGCAAGCAATTTTTCTCTCCTTTTGTCAATTGAAAGTTTCAAAAATTCTTGACAGTTTTGAATGTAATGGCTTTTGTTGCATATTCTACATTTCATCCAGTCTTGATTTGCTTCTGTATTTAAGAAACCGCGAGTGTTTTTTGTGTAAGCTTTTTTGTCATGTTGCCGAACTTGTAATGTCTCTAACAATTCCGCGCGCGTTTTCAAAAATGTTTTTAAATCCGGTAAAGTACGCACGTCCTTTCCGGCTTTACAACGTTCCCATTCCCTGATGGATACCGCGTCCAATTTTAATGATATCATGTAAACAATAAGAGTATCCCAGTTATGGGTAGGTTGTCCCAGCTGTTCTAATGCGCCTAAATTTTTCGATAGGGTATCTATGATTTTTCTGAGCCCTTCCGGCGATTCTTTTGGAAGTGGTTCGATATCAAATAGTTCCTTTACATGGTTGTGAATTAAAAGGTTTTTGTTATCATACCGATCGAGCAACGCGTTCCACGCAACTGCGTAATTTGTTACTGTAAATTCTAAAGATCTAATTGCTTGAATCGCGCTTCCCTCTAAGGCGGCTCTTAAATAATGGAACTTTTGTATTTCACTTATGCTTTCATTGCTGTGTATGAGAGATTCATAGGTATCGCGAAATTCTAACCAGCACGCGTAATTTCCGTCAAACTTCGGTAATTGAATCGTTGGTAATTTGACGTGACAAGTATTTTTATTGTTAATTTCGCAATGGTTTTGTGGCGTATGATGTGATTGTATCTGAGAAATATTGTGATTGACTTGTGATTGTATATTATCTTTTATAATTTGTTTTGCCCGAGCGACTTGGAGGTAAAAATTGTTTTCAAATGATTCGCGTTCTTGCAATTCAGCACCCGCACTGTCCGACTCGGTTTCGATGATTGTTTGTAACTGATCGAACTCGTCGATAACTAATTCGAATCGCTTTAGTCTTTCTTCTAATTGAATAATATCGATATTGGTGACTTCATTATCTGATTTTGCCTGAAGTTCGGCCAAAAATTTCGAAAAATTGGTAATTTTTGTTTTTAACGCGCCTCTTTTCTTTGCTTTATCGGCCATGATTAGAAGCTTATGTTTACGCGCCCTTGAAACCCAAGTTTGTTACACTGAATTGTTTGAAAAAATGCGCAGAAACTAAACTTAGTACAGGTAGGGCAATTGAATTGATTGGTATCGTACCCCAAGCGGAAAGGTGAGGATTGACTCACCCCTTTTCCTTTGACTTTGAGTCCGAACGTTTTGTTGTGTCGAGAGACTGGGTTTCGTTCACAGGGACTCGCTATGAAGCAGGCACTGTATCACCTCTCTGCGTATCCCCGCGATGTCCTTTTGATTATTGCGTTATTTGCACTTTTATGTAACTACGCTCTGCTACCATTAATATGTTACGTATTTTACTCTTTTTGTAATGCTTTGTATCGTTGCAAACTAGGTACTTGTAATCTTTTATTACATATATTTTACAGAAAAATCAGACATTGACTGATATTGACATTTTTCAATTGACGTATTTATAACAACTTTTAAAACAAAAACTATATGCTTGTTACTATGCTAATCTAACGTAAGTACTCTTAACATATAATACTCTATTGATTTTTTTTGGTCACAAAAATAATGCTAGTGACTGCAAAAACGTGATTGTACATTTAGATGACTTTCGAAATACTTTTAACACAACTGGTAATTCTTATCTTAGAATATTATTAAATGATAAATAATTGATGACAGATATCTTACTGACACTATCTAACTATTAAACAAGTAACCAATAAAACATTATTTAAAACTGTGCTGTCCGCGACTACAATTATTACGGTGGTGAAGATGGGGGTGTGTGTTATATACAGTGACTACGTTTTCTCAGTGTTCGTGATTTATGCGGTATTAAAGGTATTTAATATAGTAAATCCTGGTGTAGTGTAGTCGTTTGGAATGGTGGCGACCTCGGACAGGAAGAGTTGATTCATGATGTCCCCCAGAAGTCGCAGTTATGTCGCATAAATCAGGGATAAACGACAGACCAGAGACTTGACTTGGGCCGCCCGTCTTACGATTAATACATGCAATGGTGAGTCGCCTTGCAATTAGAAACGCCATTTAACACCCTGATACATGTCCTCGGGCCCCCGCCGCCAGAACTAAATGTTATTTATTGTATTTGCTTCTACTACCACTGCATTATACTACTACTGCCGGTGGCTGTTGGCTGTGCGGCGTCGACACAACGAGAATTGTTTAAGTTTCATTAAATTACGTACATCTACTTGACTATGAGTACGTATACATTTATGTGGATCTTCCATACTGGCTTACTGCTAAACTTGAGCTGTAAATTATAGGTTAGGTATGTATGTATATGCTTAAGATTTATTTGTTTGACTAGGATTTTCTAATAGTTAGTTATATTCAGAGAGTTAATATCGTATTTTATAGTGAATTAATTATATGATGTACAGCTACAGACGACTATGATACAGTTTGTAATAAACATTAACAGAAATGGTACACTGTTGTGCTTTATTCGAACTCCTTGCGTTACATTGTTGAAAACATTGAGTGTTAACCGGTAAGTTTCCTGATAGACATTCGTATTAGATTAAGTTGAGAGAGTATTAAATTCAGATGTTCTGCATTACTTTATTTGTGGTTTTAGTATTTGCGCTTAGTGCGAGGCACTTCTTGATTGAATATATTTATGTATATTCACTCTTTTAAAATCTGCTCCGGTTTTGTGTTGTATAGTGTACACTTCAGTAAAATAAGTTATTGTTACTTCCGCGTAGGTGACATGAATTCGAGAGGAATGGAAAAGT
This sequence comes from Popillia japonica, assembly GCA_004785975.1. NCBI lineage: Eukaryota > Metazoa > Arthropoda > Insecta > Coleoptera > Scarabaeidae > Popillia > Popillia japonica. Next base: position 34,220 of record SMLS01065562.1, read on the forward strand.
TTGTATTTTGCAGAAAGGTACCAGAAGCAGCCAATTATTTTTGTATCGTGCTTATTTAGTAAGAGAAACTTTATGATTTTCCCCGGTAAACGTAAATTTTATTTGGTTCAAAGCAAATAGGTATTTCCACAGCAATCCAGATTATCATGCTACGGTAGATCAGTTGTGGTTTTTAATTTTTCCTGTAGGTATTTGTTGCTTTTTAACTACCGACTAAAAACGTATTATTTTGTAGCTTCCAAGTAAATTATTGTCAAAATTTGAAGCCAACAGAACAAGAAAATTATTATGATTTCAATATTTCTTTGAGGATTAGTAAGCTTAGCTCTGTGAAGTTGGCACCGCCACATGTGAATTTTTTGAAAAAAAATACAGCATTCGTTTTCCCATCGTTTGCCCATGTTCGCCCAGGGAAAAGTTTGCCCACCCTCCAAAAATTTTTTATTTGAAAGAAACATTTTTTGGCGAAACAATTAAAAATCGAAAAATCAACTTTTTTCAAGCTATATCGTTTGCCCATTTCTTAAATTTGATTGCCCACCCTTTACTTTCATTGTAAGAATAATTAAAATATAATAAAATGGAAAAAACTCCATTCACGATGAGAAGGTGGATACATGGGACTATATGTTTATAACAAATGATGTTTTTTAATGTTATAATCGCTATTTTGTCTGTCCATCTCTCGAATTCGATTGTCCAACTTCCACTTTTATTATTAAAATATTTCGACAATAATAAAATGAAAAAAACTCCATTCGCGATATATAGGTGAATATATGAGAGACCGTTTATAACAAATGATGATTTTTAATGTTATAATGGCTATTTCGTTTGTCCATCTTTCGAGTTCCATTGTCCAACATTTACTTTCATTGTAAGAATATTTGCAGAATAATAAAATGGAAAAAACCCTATTTGTGATAATACGTGAATACATGGGACTATAAGATCATAAAAAATAATAATTTTTAATGCTATAATGGCTATTTCGTTTGTCCATCTCTCGAATTCGATTGCCCAACCTTCGTTTACATTAGAATGGAATTTAGGCAATAATAAAACGGGAAAAACCCTTATTTACGATGTATAGGTAAATACATGGAACTACATATATGCTTATAACAATTGATGATTTTACATGTTTTAATGGCTGTTTTGTTTGTTCAAATCACTTCTTTGTCATTGATACAATATTTTACATTAACGATATATTCAAACATTGTAATGTAAATGAAGGTTGGGCAATCGAACTCGAGAGATAGACAAACGAAATAGCCATTATAGTATCAAAAATTATTATTTTTTATTATCTTATAGTGTATGTATGTATTCACGTATTATCGCAAATAGGGTTTTTTCCATTTTATTATTCTGTAAATATTCTTACAATGAAAGTAAAGGTTGAACAATCGACCTCGAGAGATGGACAAACGAAACAGCTATTATAACATTAAAAATCATCATTTGTTATAAACGTATGGTCTCTCATATATTCACCTATATATCGCGAATGGAGTTTTTTCCATTTTATTATTGTCTAAATATTTTGATAATAAAAGTGGAGGTTGGACAATCGAATTTGAGATATGGACAAACGATATAGCGATTACAAGATGAAATATTATCATTTGTTATAAACATATAGTCCCACGTATTCACCTTCTCATCGTGCAGGTAGTATTTTCCATTTTATTATTTTTTAATTATTCTTACAATGAAAGTAAAGGGTAGGCAATCAAATTTGAGAGATGGGCAAACGATATAGCGCGAAAAAAGTAATTTTTTTTATTTTCTGTTTTTTCACCAAAAATTTTTTTCCCAAATAAAGAATTTTTGGTGGGTGGGCAAGCGAAAATTTTTGCTGGGCAAACATGGGCAAACGATGGGCAAACGATATAGCGTGAAAAAAGTTGATTTTTCAATTTTTGACTGTTTTGCCAAAAAAAATATTTGAAGGGTGGGCAAAAATGCCTTTTTTTTCAAAAAATTCACATGTGGCAGTGCCAACTTGACAGAGGTAGTAAGCTTGGGTTACGTAGTAATTTATTGTTATAAAAGCTGGTCTAGACTTATCTATACTCAGTATTGGATGGTTCGATATTAATATTGGCTTTGTTTGTGTAATTTGGATTAGCAATTGGACTCGGAAACAGTTGGTAGCGATTTGTGACAGCTGTTTCTAGTAAAGCGCAGCGGTCTTCATATATGCCGTTTAGCATACATGAAAACTACAAAGCCTAAAATCCATTGCTACTATTAACAAGCAGTAGAACAAAAGAAGCTGCTGCAAATGCAGACATCCATAACTAATAATATAAGAAATGAATTTCAGAAAAAGAAAAATAGCATAAGTTTGTTTGAGTTTTAAAATATAAAGTAACTGGCTAAACGCTCAATGAATTACGAAAAGAAAATGACAAATACCAAAACCGCAAGTACTTTAGCAATTTTCCTAATACCTAAGTCACTATTGGGTAAGAACAATCTACTTTAATTACTCAGTGCTGTACGTACAGGAAACTAACGACTTCGTTGTTCATGATGAGTACGTACAAAAAAAAATAAAGACTATCTACGGTAAAAGTTGAGCGAAATAAACTAATGAGAATATATGTATGTAATAGAAGTTGCCGAGAAACCAAAACTTGTTAAAAAATGTAGGAGTGGAGAATAGGACACTTGACATCTCTGAAATGTGGAAAATAATTTCAACAACTGTTGTACTGTAAAACTCATTGCTCTGATTGGGTACCAGACCTGTAAGTGATGAATGGTCAATTAAGACGAAAAAATTAATTCTACTGTTTATTAATTGAGCGACAGTAAAAGTTAAATTTAAAAATCAATGCAACACAAGCTTGGTGTCTTTGAATTTCTATTAGGTACATATCCTATTTTATACTACATAGCTGGGCGCAAATTTTCACGGCAGCTGCTTATTGTGATAAATTTTTGTTCGTTGCAATTCGCTGAGCTATGCCTGTTTCGGCTGACGATCTAGTGTAGTTATTGATCAGGAGCTACGATGATCTCAGTCTTAAGGCAAGTGCACAGCTACTGCAGATTTTTCAACATACCCTCGTTGGTAATCTTATCGATAAAAAACCTTATTTGGTCAAACTGTACAAGACAACTCATCCATATTGCTTCTTAAATAACCAAAAAACCATATCAAAAATTTGCAGTTAAAAATAACTGAAAACAACGTCGAAAACGAATTGTTTAATACATTGAAACTGAAGCGTGGTGTCATTTCTCTTACACCATACTGTACACGTATTCCATAGAAGCACATCTCTATCACAGATGCAAGCGAAGCAACACATGTTTATACGACATTGAACTACATTAGACCATTGTATCGTACGAAGTCAATGGCCATACGTTTTAAAAATAACCGATAAGTAGGAAAGAGGTATCTTTGCATTTTTTTTTAATAATGTTATGACAATAAAATCGATGACATGTTGAAGTTAGAGTAAAAAGGGCATGTTTAATGGCAGCGTTCCATCGGCAAATGAAAATTTAAGTTCAGGGAAAGTCGCATTAAATGAAAACAATGTAATAACAGTGCAATTTTTTATTTCTTTATTTTATTTGTGATAAATTGGTGGTCCTGAAAAGGTAAAATCCTGCACTGATGTCAACTTCTGCATCACTTCGCGGACGTGATCTGCTGCCGCTGTACAGTATGCGTCGAAGTTTGTGACATGAGAAATATTTTGTTTTTCGTTTACGCTTACAGATTGACCTATGGTGTATTGAATGTTTTTGTTTCTAAATCGTTATAGCTATCATCCCTTCACTGCATGCTTTGTATATCGCAGACACCCTGTATATTCCTATACAGAGTTTCTCAGTCACGTCCTATTTTATATACTTGCGTTGCACATACATACATAAGTTTACGTTTTTACGAGAAATTTTTAACTTTTAGGAAAACATCCGATAAATCAATGATTAATAATGAAGTTGGTAGACGTTTCCTCTGATGAAATATTACCGATCAAGTTTCCACTCTCAGAGCGTAAACTTTTGCGGTCATCACTTTCATAAGTTACGCCTTTCATTCGGAATTGCAAGATATACCCAATTTGCGTCTTGTCTGAAAAACAAAACACGATGTCTTTAGTATGTCATCATTTTAAATTGTGTGGTCGTTTTCAGCATGATCAGAATAAACAGAATGAAAAATAACTCACGATTAATTTGCATATACGGAAAGAATACATTTTTCTGTTGTAACATCAAGTAACGTGGAGTAAAATAAAGATTGCACGGCTTAGTTTTGTTAAGGCATAAAAGTATGACAGCTTTTATTTACATCAAGGGAAATTCAACAAAGATTTCTTCGCATTTCCTTGTACCTGCTAGTCGACTAACAACGGGCTACACAATGGTATGTCCCTGCGTATATTCGTACATATACTGTGCATGTATATTACAAGAAGCCTTACTATGTTTACTACTTAGCACATCCACGAAAATAAATTACACGTCCCCCTAGTATACAGGAAAACGGAAGGCACCTGATTATTTATTACGTATTTTTCTCTAATTTACATTTTTCGTAGCTTAGGATGGGAGTAAGTGCCATTAAATTTTATTAACGCGCGCATTTTTCTCGGGGCAGTAGATGAAGATGAAATTTTAACGGGCCGCTAAGAAAAAATTAACACAGGCTTCCTTGGAAAGCGGACATAAACGAACGTAAGATTTTATGCTTCGTCGGGCTGCCCACCGCACCCTGTATCATAAAAATTAAATCTTTCCGAAATTTAGAACAGATACGACCGCAATCAATTACACTTTTTCGACGGTTTTTTCTTATACGTTATTCGACTTATTTTTTTCCATTCTGAACAGATCCCTATAGTAAAGCTACTCTAATATCTTGTGCAGTGATTTTCTCCGTAGTAGAACTAATAGAGTTAGATTTTTATCATTCATTTGTTGTATTAAAACTATTCTTTTAAGCTTATGGTTGCATGTTGCAACTACACTTTAGTAAGTAATAGAAAAAACTAGTTTACTTTTCGCAGTAAAATGAATTTCTTGCTGAGGCACTGATTTTGAATCTGTCTTCTGTTTTGTAAAACAAAAAAACTTTTACGGTTATTGATCGAAAAAAATGTTGTCTCTTGGAGCCATTTAAATATCTTTAGTTACAAAATAGCAAAAAAAAATTCTTACTTACTTCCATTTATTTCGTTTTTTCAATCTTTTATTTTGGCGTTACTAATCTTTGTTATTAAGGTTTCAAAATTTTCACAGCATTTCTTCCAGCTTATTATTTTTTTATTATGTTCAGATTAATAGAGTTTAGACGTTCAAAAGAATTTCTTCGTACTAAAGCCAATCTTGTTTTCTTCAGAAACAGTTTCCATCTTTTGTATTGTTCCACCAGGAATATATGTACATATATATTTCCTAATGCTACTGTTAGATTTGTTTTCAGCGGATCCATATACAGTAAATCCATAATACATGTAATAATTACGTCAGTAACTCCATTAATGTATCCTACAATGGCATAATTCCGTGATCTTAGTGTTCTTATCTTCTTTTCTACTATGGAAGCACCTTGATAGAGAGCATGATAAACAGTTCGTATAATTTCTGGATCTACAGATACTGCTAAGTATACCATGCACACTATTTGAATCCCAAGAATACGTATGAATGGATAATTGAAAAACAAAAAGGGAATTTATTTGTAGGTTATCAAAATTTCAAAGTTTTGGACCAATATGAAATTAAAAGCGCCGCTTAACACATTGTTAGATTGAAGGAATAGTGAATAGGAAATTGAAACACAGCCACTAGAATTACATATTGTACTAGTATTATTATACATACTACTAACAATAAGAAGGAGACAAGTGCAGTAGTGACCTACAACTAGAAGTGTTCGAAACATCCATCGTAAGCTCTAATGCAGGCACCACTTCAGCAGCGAAAGTTGTTATGTAAGTACATATGTAGGTACGTAAGTAAAATTTAGCACGATTGATTTGATTTGGTTTATGCACTGAGTAGGGATCAGGTTTTTCCGTCATCCTCTTAACACCGCGGCCTATAGCCTATTTTGTATTATCTCGTGCCTAGTGAGTTCCTTTACATAAACAAGTTTGTCCCCTTTAATAGGTTTAATAGCCTGTATGGTAAATCTCTTTCCGGTATATCTGTTCGTTGGTTAGTTCGTTCCAAAATTAACTTAGGCTGTTTCGTCCTCTTCATTGCGTAATCTGCAGATAGGTTCATCTTTAAAGATTCCAATTCTATGCAGATATTCCCTTAGACGGCCGTGTCCTGTTAGCAGACTCGTCACCGTTCTAAGTTGTACTCGGTTAAGAGCCAGGAGATCCGCAGCTAATTGCTGGGATGGCTGTCGCATCACCCGTTTGCTGTGTAACTGCCTTTCAACGTTGCTTCAGTGCACCTGACATGTTTTGTAATCCAGTTAGTTACTGCACCACGTATTGCCGTCTTAGTTATTGCCAGACCCGGTTCTGGTCCAGTAAATTGAGTTGCAGAGCCTCTTCTTGCGAGTTTGTTTGCTGATATGCCCGTATGCCGCGACACCCACACCAAATTAACTTTGTTGTGTTTTGCGAGAGTTTTTAGGTGTTTCAGGCAGTTCCAAGCTAGCTTTGAGGCTATCTGATAGGCTGCTAGTGTTTTTAGGGCCGCCTGACTATCCGATAAGATAGATCAGCTGACCCTCTGATTGTTTTTCCAGTGCCTTTCGAGCACATATCTTTATTGCTAGAATTTCCGTTTGCTGCCCAGTGGTATATTGCCCTAATATCATATATTCTTCATGATTCGGGGTTTCCCCATATATACCTGACCCAGAACCTGCCGTCCTCTTTGACCCGTCTACATACCAGATCTGGGTTCGGATTCTAGGCTCCTGTTTTTCTTTTCACTCATCCCAATGTGAGACAACCTTGAAGGGTTTATCAAAAGAGAGTTTGGGAATCATTGTATCGTAGCCCATTTCAAAGATCGGGTTTGTAATCTCAATAGTTATTCTGGCATGCCCCGCAGTATTCTGGGTTCTCCAGTTTCCATCTCATTTCAGTCTATGTGCCTCTATCCTTGCCTCCCCCTTATGTAAATGTCCAAGGGGGGGCACGTTTAGCATGGTCTTCATAGCAGCTGTTGGCGTGCTTTTTTCGGCACCAGTAATACACAGGCAAGCTAACCTCTGAGCTTTTGCGAGTTTTGCAATCGCTTGCTTCTGTGTAACTTTATTCCACCAAAACAGGCAACCGTGGGTTAGCATAGGTCTTACCACTGCAGTGCACAGCCCGTGCATCATGCGTGGTTTCAATCCCCATGTTTTCTCAATTGTTCTGCGGGTGGTCATTAGTGCTCGTCTGCACTTCTCTATCATCTGTTCAAGATATGTTGATTCCATGTTAACTTCAAGTCAAGGACCAATTCTAAAGAATTTGACTGAATTGTACTGGTTTGTTATGAAGTGTTGGTGGTTTTAGGTCAACTAATTTCTTTCTTTTCGTAAAGGGTACCAGTGTTACTTTCACAAGGTTAACTCTTAGGTTTTACTGCCTACACCACCCTTCTGTTGTTTTCAGAGCTCTTTGCATGAATTCTGTCTGACAGCTCGCATTTTTCCCCACTATGAGTATTGCAATATCATCTGACCCCTGTTGTTTCACCTGCTAACGTTGTTTCAATTAGTCGTTCTGCCAGCATGGCCTTGATCCACTTACAGATAGTGTCTTCCACACCACGATTGCTGGTGGCTCTTATCATTGATTTAAAGGAAGTATTGTCAAATGCTCCCTCTATGTCCAGTAATGCTACTAGTGCAATCTCCTGATTGTTTATTGATGCTTCTACTCGCGATACAAGTTGGTGTAGGGCACTACCACATGATTTTCTTGACTGGTAAACATATTGATTAGGGTGTAGTGGCCTCTGTGGTAGTGAGGTTTCTCTAATATACATATTTTTACCGCAGTTCTTCCATAGCCGTTTAGTATAAACGACGACAGGGTTATGGGTGGGTATGCGTTAGCCTCAGCATACGAGGGCCTTCCAGGTTTGGGTATCAACGCAACCCTTGTCCTATTCCACATTTTCGGTATATATCGTAGAGCTAGACTGGCTCTGTATATTCTGCATACCAATGGCGCTATGTGTTCCTCTCCTTGTTGCAAGAGTACTGGGAGTATTCTATCCGAACCAGGCGAGTTGTAGGTTAGAAGGAATTGATAGCCTATTTGTTATATGTTATTGCCCCCTTAGCCAACTCCAACTTGAGGTTTTTGCTGGTGATCCGCATTTTCAGGGTTTACTTCTTCTGACTCTGGAAAGCGCCTTTGAAGCAAAACTTCGAAGTTTTCTTTTCCAGTGTTTATAAAATCTCCCACGAGTCTCTGTATAGTCCCCAGTTAGGAGGGTTATTGGGTCTGTTGCTAGAAGTTTATGAAGTCTTTCTGCCTCAGGTGCAGTTTCTACATCCTCACAGAACTTTCTCGACGATTCCTTCTTAGCGTTTTTTAAAACTTGGTGGTATGTGAGTATTTTCATTTAGTACGTGCTCGTGAGGTATCTTACCTACAGAAACACGGAATTCTGACCAGTTGATCACAGGCTTCCGTGTCCACTCCATTGTAGGATGGTTAAAGATTTAAAAATGCTATCTATCTACTGGGCAAAATATTCTGGAAAATCTGTAGCTAACATTTTCTACTTAATCATGACAGGCGTACATTTGCTCCAGGTAATTGATCGCCTAGTATATATCAATTTGAGCGAACGTAGATTTGCGTTGAAGCTACTCACAGAAGGCCATTCAGCGGAGAAAATAATTTTCGTTAATCTTTATACGCGCTAGATATTACATGGATGAAGTAAATAATTTTTCAAACTTTGATACACTGTAGTTTGAGATCCATTTACTTTCCGTGCCCTGCTGCTGTGGGATCGAGTTGGAAAATATTCAGTGTAGTTTTCTGGAGTAAGAATTCGTTGCACTTTTTTACTATTATATAAGCAAATGGTGTAGACATCATAATGAGGATGTTCTCATTTTTTCGTGACATCTTTGTTGGTGACTTTCACGGCTTGTGTGCATCTGCTACATACCACAATTCGCTTGCATCTACTAGAACATTTAGTATAAATTATTTCTGGCATTATCGTTGATATGGTGCTGAAGATTTGGTTTATAGATACGGGTTATTGCTGGACACTAGGAAGACACTATCTTATAACAAACTATTTTTATAATATAGACAATAGATGTGATTAATTTATCCATTCAAGTAAATTATTACTTTTAGTAATCTGACGTGCAGCATGACTTGACGGTTAGATAACCACTTAATTTGGAGCACTTTTAATAAAAAAGTATTTACTTTTAGTAATACAATTATAAACATGTTTAGACCTTTATGTTACTGCTTTTATATGGTCAATTGATTGTATTTCTCCATTGTTAGTAATACATTATTACTTATAATAGTATTGCGATTAATAATAAAGCTTAAAAAATTAGATTAGAATGTGTAGAACCAAATGATTTGCAAAATTGTTCGAAGATGCGTTTATGTAGTGGTGGTCTATTTGCTAAAGATGAAATCTAATACAATTCAGTGTTCCCTATCTCAACAGAGATCAAAAGTAATACGAAGTCGATTATATTATCCGAACTGGTTTTGTTGTTGATGTAAAACTCCGTAACGTTTAATCTAATAATTAATTATATCTTTGGAACAATGCTGACTGGGTGATGTCCTTAGGACAATGGTGCTCCTGTCTTTCAGTAAGACATACACAAAGGAATCCCTGCGTCCTTTGTGACGTTAGGACAACATGTTAGAAACAGGCAGGGCTCGGTTAGACTCTCCTAGACGTTTACGGATCGCCCGTAGTCGTGTCCGTTTGACGTTCGGACATCCCGATTGTTAGTAGTTTCCTCTTCGAAATAGATTAGAGATGCGCAAATATGTATATAATTTAATGGAAATGTAATTTGTTATGCTGAAATTTATCTTTTGATGTATGTACGTGTCGGGATTAATAAGGACATGAACGATTAATATAAAATACATGTTAATATAGATGAAACTATTATCGATCACTAATAGCTGTAACGCTTTCTAAATAATTATTTGCGTATAGCGAAAAACTTGGTCAAGTGTGGGAGGAGGACTTAATTGTGAAAGCAAAACAAAAGTAAATTCTCAAAATATGTTTTAAATTTGTCATCAATATTTGAACTTGATTGTTTAAAATTTTGTGTGTCTAGTTAAATAACTATTAAAAACTGAAATGACTCACTCAGCAACAGTTGTTGAGGGCTAAAATAGTGGGTTGATACTTTCTCGTCATATTTCTGAATCTATGTACATAGTGTGAAAGTTTTAACTCTAAGATATGCACGCGCTACATTTATTTTTACTAAAACTAAGACGCATTTAATAAAAAAAGTCTGATTTTTAATTAAAATAGTAAACGATTCCGAATGAGTTATTGAACAAAGTATTTATTGCATTTCTTAAGAAAATAAAGATATACATATTATTTAGATTTAATAATTCAGGCTTATTAAATAATATTTTAACGTAATGTTGACAGATAGGTATACACAAACATTATAACAATTCGTACGTACGAATCTCTAGATTCATCGAAGTCCGGTGCAGTTGACATCGAGCAAATTTCCTTGTAGTCAACTCGTCAAAAGCTCCGTATCTGTGCCTGCCAGCCATTCAGTTGTTCCTGGTCTTCTTCTCATCCTCATGTCCGCTCCTCTAACTAAGAGCTAATTAGGATAAGAAAGGCCTGGATATCGCACTTCTTATGGCCTTGTCACTCAAAGGAAAATAAGAGACCTACAAAGGGATTGTCTGAATGATGATGAAAGGGAATTAATTAGTGCTAAGGCTTCTCTCTCTATCGGACGTCTGCAAAATAACTCGACAGTGGAAAAGAAAGAGAAATTTTGTTATCGATTATTTTTTAAATTATTTCTGTCTCTTTCCTGCACAGTGTCGATGCAGTTAAGTTAATTATAGTCATGTAGTTTGTATGAATCAGATGAAATACCACATATACATATACTTTAACTTGATACTTTTGTTACAATTCATTTTAATTAAGCAGCAAATTTAACTGTTACATATGTATGTTGTTACTTAATCTATGTGTAATATATGTCATTAAATTACCAAACTTCAACAAGTTAATTCAAAAGTATTTTTGAAGAATAAATGAAATAGATAAAGTGATTTTATTTGAAAACACTTCATATTATTACATATAGGTACATGTATCTTTTACCCAAGGTTACTCTGGTAATTTATCATTTGAATGTAATGAAATCTGTTATGTCAATTTTGTTGCGGTTTGCAGATACTTTACTACACTTGTTAATAGATATTGGTGTAGAGTGGCGTGAGAGTATTGGTGGTATGAATTGAACAACTAACATGATTGTGAATACTTACGTAAGTCCATTTTAGGTCTTTAACAGAATCTTTGGTGGTGTTCCCGCCTCTTTATTGAAAAAAATAATTTTAGTTCTGACCAAATATGTAAACTGTGTCGTAAGTTTCCTAAAATCGAGCAAAAGCTTCCATACTTTGGTCTGTATCTTGGACAATTGTCGGACTAAATTACCGTTCCAAAGTACACGTCCTACTTATACACACAAAACTTTAGGCGCATTGTCCCCAATAATACGTACAGGCAGAGCAAATTACTTATTTGATTTTGGCATCCTGCGGCGACAGTTGCTCCGATTCAGTTAGCGTCATGGAACACCCTACGTGTCCAGGAGCCAATCCTCCAACAAAAAGTGAGATTTCATCTCTACAAATTGGTTATCATGCAGGAACTTAATCCACGTAATTTTGTTGCTTGAGAAAATGCACGCGAAGCGGTTGTTGTAATGCCTAACCACATTTTTATTTTCTTCAGTGACGAGACTCGCTTCCATCTTTCGCAATCTGTAAACAAGCAGAACCTGCGCTAATACCAGACAACTTCATCAGCTTTTCCTCCATTCAGAACGTGTGGCTGTTTCGTGTGTAATATTGCGAGGGCCTTCTGACGGTTATGTCTAAATAGATGAGTTCTTCCTGCCAAGACTCAATGAAACGGATGTGGGAGATGTATGGTTCCAGCAAAACGATGCCACAGTATGTATGGTACATCTCGTGTGGCAAGACTGTTACAACAATACTTCACAGAAAGCCTTATCCACTTGCGAGGCCATATGCACTGGCCATCACGGTCACCTGATTTACCCGATTATTTTCCATGAGGCTACCTGAAATCATTTGGCTATAACAATCGCCATAGGACGAAGATCATCTTAAGCACAACATTCGCTAAGCTATAGCCAACATATCCGTCCATATGCTGGAAAGAGTTCAAGGAAACTTCAAAATTAGATTAAGGCAGTGTATTGACAACAACAAACCGCATTTGCCTGATGTATTTAAAACTGCGTGAAAACAAACTTCACATGTTTTGGTTGAAATCATCCAAGGAATTAAATTTGCATCTGCTTTACTTTTTTATTGAATTTCAAAATAGGCAACTTGGTTTGCCTCACACTGTATACTGATACTAATTTTCTTCATGGTTTCCATGCCTAAGATTATGTTGTAAACGTCTTCAGAGGGTATTCATAGCAAATTTTGAAATTTTTTGAGTACCTACTTGCTCGTAGTTGAAGCTTGGAAATATTGTCGCTAGTACTAAATTTATAATCGTTTGTGGTCACTAACCATGCAGAATCAAGTATGTTGTCTACTTCCGTATACAGTATCTAATTGTAAGTCTTTAGAAGTCAACTGCAACACCACGAAAGTGGGGTAGAAGGACAGTTTAGATATTTATTTGAACACTGACATTCTCGTACCAAATTGGATATTTACTGTTATGCAGAGATAAGGAAGGTAGAGATACTTAGCTCTTTTAGAGATACATATGGTTATACATATTATGTATATGGCGCGATTATGTGTACCAACTGTTATGATTGTACGCAATGATTATTGAAAATTTTGTGTCAAAGTATTCGTTTCGTAGCTATACTAGAAAGTTTGAAATACTATTACATTAAAATTGATTTAAAAGTAGAAACACGGGAAGACAACGACGGCAACATAAAGTAAATCCCAAAGAAAAATCCCAGTTTTTAGTAGCAACTCATATGGATGTAATTATATATGCCCTTCTTATACAAGGTGGCGCAAAAGTCTTGTCATAATTGGCTGCCATTTTTGCATATGGCGCAAATGTCACTGTGCTTTGACATTTATGATATAGATGCGTGAACGCAGCGTGAATTTTGTCGTCGTTTTCCTCGTCCGTCGTGTTCCATGCGCACGAACAATTAAGCGTTTGGCTGAACGCCTCGTGCAAACTGGGTCCACTACAGATGTCGCAAGAAGTGGCCGGCCCCGTAGTGCTCGTTCGAACGAGAACATCGCTGCCGTTGCCGACGACGTCAGAAAGAATCTACAAACATCAATAAGACTACGATGCACACAATTAGGCAACAACAGACGTTCGCTACAACGAATTTTGGTGAAAGATTTGAAAATGTTCTCCTACAAAGTGCAAACTGTTAACGAATTGCTGCCTGCTGACCATCTGAACTTAGTGCAACAAGAGGATGATTTCGTACTAAAAATCATAATGAACGACGAAGCCCATTTCCACTGAAGTGGTTATGTTAACAAACAAAATTTGCGTTTCTGGGGCACACCTAAAATGCAGGAACAGCCATTGCATCCCCCGCGAAGTGACTGTTTGGTGCGGTATTTGCAGTGAAAAAGTGATTATCCCTTATATCTTGGGAGACGCCGATAGAACTATCGTAACCGTAAAAGGAGAGCGTTGCAGGCAGATACTAAACCAGTTTTTTTTGTGGCAAGTTGCTGCATTGGGTCTTGGTCATTATTGGTTTCGACAGGACGGAGCAACTGCTCACACAGCTCGGGTAACTAGGAAGATTTTGAAACACCAACTTCCAGGTCGACTGATTTTCCGTTTTGAACTGGCCAGGCAGATCGCCATATTTAACAGCACTAGACTTCTTTCTTTGGGGCTTTTTAAAATCACGAACGTTGCAAGTCTTGAAAGTTGACATTGAAGAAGATATCGCCAATTTGGAGCGAGATGTTTTGCAACTAACAATTCAAAATTCCGTAAAACGAGAGCAACTACGTATCAATTCGGAAGATGGTCATTGGAACGATATATTTTTTTCCAATTAATATTATCAATTTTACACTTCCAAATAAACTTTTTATGAAAACAGAGCTCTTCTTTTACGTTTATAATAAAATGGCAGCCAATTCAAATTATACCATTACTTTTGCGTCACTTTGTAGTTCTGCTAAATAGTCAGCTTATAAACAATATTCATTGAACTGATGTTTGATCACGATAGTATAGTGTGCAATCTTCTAACAATATGTTACTGTGCTCTGAAATTCCGCTAAATAACAAAAAATTACCAATTTCTTTAATATGAGGGCGAATATAAAGCGAAATATAAATTATCCTCAAATTAAGCCCTAAACAAGCCATTTTTGCAATAAATAATTTAGGAGTAATATATCTCTGATAGTTTTACAGTTTCAATTTACATCAAAACTTTTTAATTTGAGAATGCTCGTTAATTATTCGCGAAAGCAACACTCGTTCCTTAATAAAATTTGGCTATCTGTTCCACCCTTTCCATAATAGCTATAAAATATATCTTCTCGCGACATTTATATGCATGTACACATGCGAAAGGACACATTTCAACTCATCCTCCCGAACATCCCGCGTTCTCATCTGAGTCCAAAATAAATATAAAATTAATTAAACGAAACCGCAATACCGGTCGTAGTTTAGAATGTAAAGCCGACGGACTCACGTATCTTGGATGGAAAATGTAACCTGTTCCAGTACAACTGTTGGTACTAGCAACATCTCTGCCTATTGGAAGAGAAAGGTTTTTGCGGAGATCTCTCCCCAAACCATAGTTAGTCCAGCCATATAGTACGAACAGCCTCCACTTAAATTACGCGGATACATGGAAGGTACACACGCGCTTTTTAGAAGGCAGGAATAACGAACGTATATCTATTAAGGGACCTGAGGTGACCGAAACGGTTCGCTTGTTTTAATAACGTCTACCAGAGCGGCCACCTCCACTACTATATACAAGGAATAATAATTCGGAATTGGTCAGATCGCTAAATCCCAACATTCCCCCTGAAACAACATACATACAACAGGCAGGCGAATGGTTGTCGTCTAAAGCTCAGCATGTGCGCTTGAAGAATGGTGGATTTTGCAATGCGGAGGATTGCTTGCGTCACAAATCACTTTTACTGCGCCAAAAGGCAAGTCGTACATGGACAATTCTCTGTTCTAATACCGAATGTCTGAGGTCCTCTCTGGTAAGCGTGAGATTTAATTGTTTCGATGATAATAGGTGTGCCTGGGTGATATTTGGCAAAGCTGCGCTATCGCATTACTTTTTGTTGGTATTCGGTGGATGCGATTTTGTAACATGGCTCCGTATTTTGTGTGAATAATAATAACCATGTATGTAGGTGTAAACCTTTTGAATGTTTAATGCTTGTATATATTCGTTAGCAAAATACTAAAAGATGCAATGAAATATATTATTTTATTTTTCTTTATTGTCGCACTATTACGAATGTAAATATAGCTTTAATTTTGGTAACTTTATTTTGCCAAGTAGTGCGAAAAACCCACTCATTACTACTCCTCTTACACCTTTCACACGAAGGAAATATTTACAGGCACAGTTGCTAGCTCGTGATTTTATAAGTTAGAAAGTTGTTTCAGAAATCTATTAGAAAACGTAAAATGCACTATAATCATGTGCGGAAGGTGATTATTAATAAAAAGAATACTTTAAGTTTTCAACAATATTCAAGAAAAAGCAATTGGAAAAATTGTATTCTTTTGTTATGCCTGCTTCTCTAACTGAAGCAGGCATAAC
>SMLS01065563.1:0-66767 GCA_004785975.1 Popillia japonica
AAAAAAAACAAGCAACGATGAGATTGCAACGCACTATCGAACGTCACTTTAATTGAAGGTTATGTATCGTTCATACTACGGCATAATCTAGTTCCAACGAACACCCTAACTAGATCGTACAACATTAACGAACTTACTCAATTAGTAACTCCATAATAGTTTCCTATTAAACTGAATTCCATTGCCTTTGGCACAGGATATAACCGTATCGTCATAGAATGTCAATCGGAACATGTAATTCAACCTATAATAGTAAACTAAACAAAGCCTTTCGGGAAAAGGAAAGGCTAATAATCAGTTCACTATTTGAGAGATGTGTAGTGTTAAAGATGATGTAAATAGAACCACTTTAGGTAGTGGAATCTGCGACTTCCAAGCGGTTGAATGGACAATATTAGATGGATTACATAAGCTATATACGTACACTAGACTAACAATGTTAGCAGGGTTAAAACCGATGTGGAAATTTAGAATGGCTACGCACCATTACAACTGTGCCGTAACGTAACCGTTAGAGGAGCATTTTCATTATTCATTAGTTTGTGTCGGGCGTGTTTACACTTGAGGACCTGTGTTTGCCGAAATATCCCTTCGACTGAATTGTAACTAATTTTCTTTGGGAAATTGTACAACGAATCTTACCCTTATCCGGGAGCTGTTTACATTCCATTGTAACTTCAAACACATAATTTAAAACATGGAATTCCGATATATCTTTGATACTGGTGTATATTACAATAGATCTGACGTATTCTGGTTTTAGTGTTGGGGTTTATTGTTCTCATTTTATATTCGTTAACGACACTCCAACAGAAATCCTTTATTAAATAAATATTTTACATAGCTCAGTTCTTCACACATTACAAGTTTTAGTTTCCAAACAATATCGCAGGTGCTGCTTTAACGCTGACTAAAATCTCGCCGTATTAATTTCGACGTGAAGGGGATACACAATATGCCCCGATTGCCTTAACAGCTGTGATCTATCCCACTTAACTGTCGGACGGGCAAGTACAATTTGCAACCTCCCTATCTGGCTGAAACGGGTAAATTCGAAAAGTCGCACACATGTCGTCCTATCGGATGGGTTGACCCACGTACACAATACACTACGCCACGGTCTGCAAACTTCATTCTTTATACGTCCGGAGTGAGTATAATCCCTTCGGGGGTCGGCCAAGTCTCCACTATAAAGACGAAATGTGACTTCGGCGTTTACGCAAGGCTGGATGCCTGATTGTACAGTCTTCCGGAAAGTTCCCCGGACATCTTGAATTGTAAATACGTTGAAGTTGCTGATCTAAAAAACAGGAGAGCGCATGCCTTGGCGCAAAAGGGTCTACAATATCCAGAACGAAACATAATTAACATCGAATTCATCCCTAGATATTAGATAGCAATTTGTTCCTGTTTTCTCCGCAATTCGTCTTCATAATTGCGGCAAAGGCGCAACGTAATTTAATTCGAGATGATTTACGACATTATTCGCAAAATGTATCCTTTATAACTGGATGTAATTTCCTCCGCGGCTGCTTCTACAGAAAAGTTTCGCCACAATAAAAAATAAAAGTAATTTTACGCTATACGTCTTAAAAGATCGGGTAGTACACCGTACAAAAGATTCCCACGACAGTTTGGACAGATTATCCAACTCACGAGGCTTCTTAAAACTACCCTAGAGTATTAGACAAAGGGCGTCTATTATTCATACGCATACGTGTGCGAAACTTTAGCCTATTCCTATTAATAAAATGTCCCCTTTTCGGTACCAATTGCCCATCTGATTGATAACCTCCCATTCGGTTGTGTAGTAGTAGTTTGGGCGAGGTGAATTGTTCGATCTCGAAGTTCGATTACCTCAAATTGCCTTTTACGATAGAACTATCAAGATCAAGATGTCAAACAAGAATAATGCGTTAGACGTTATTTTCTAGGATGAGTTGCAATTTTTCAAGTACCTTATCTTCTAAAACTAAAGTACATAATTAAAGAATCATTTATATTTGACAGCTGTCAAAATTTCGATACAGCAATTATGAATTTTCCTGCACTGCAAAATCTTCATCGGAATTGAGGAATTTTCAATATAAATGACATAACAAAACTGTCTTCTAAACCTTTCCACATTAAGGTAGATTTTTTTAATTATTTTGTGTCTCCATATCTGAGGAAAACCATTTTCAAAAGACCTCACATATTCGAAGAGCTTCGTAATGCTATTGTGAATTGTTTTCATGACACAATCAAAAAAATCGAGCATTTGGTCTTCCTTACTTAAATATGTTTTTGCTTCTAACTTCAAAGTTATTGTGATTCCCAAAATAATTTGTTAACTCTCCAAAAGTCCAAAATGAAATTCATTTCATCAGGTACTCTTCCTCTTCTTCTTCGTTTTTGGCACCGGGATCACATGAAGATTCACTCGGCTATATGCCGTATTAGGGGCAAGGGGTGAAATATTCATCTGGAATGGTTTCACTACTCCGTTTTGTTGAAACTTGACAGAATTATTTTGCGATAATGTTGCGTTATTAGAGTTTGAAGCGTGTGTATTTTGGTTAGAAGTGCAAAAAATAAAAGCAGCCGGCATGCAGAAGCAGGCGAAGCGAAAGCGATTTTGACTGTTAGTGCTTGCATTTAGGCATCATTTTCGATGTTTTAGGTTAGCTTCGTCTCCTTGGTTCAACCCTTTGTTTAGGTTATCCTTCATTCCGCGGTCTTTTTTTTGTTTGCTAAGTCGTCACGATAGACCCTGTGACGTGAACTGCCTACCCTACTTCCTTTCTTTTTTCGCTGACTCTTTAACATTAGGTTCTCTCTCTACTGGAAATGTAGAATAGGTTTAAAGTTTTTTTTTTTTAATAATTTAGTCTCTATCAATATAAAAACGTGGCTCGATGGCCACTCTAGCCAAGACCAATCGAGATATCAATCAATTAATCAATTTAGGTACCATTTTGGTATCCTTTTTGAAATTGGAATCACAGGCTTTGGTACGCAAACCTCTCCAAGACATCATCTAGTTTTGTTCCAGAGCAGCTCTTTCCAGCGATTTGATTCAAACTTAGATCTGATATTCTTCAACCTTATTAGGGACATGTTATTTGTAATTAATATACATTCGGAAGCTGCCTTTGCCAACTTGTCTAGACTTGTCTTTGTCTCTTTGTTACCCAAACTCCCAGGATGGTCAGGTATCCATATCAGTACATTTTTGTTGATATTAAGCATGAATTTCTTGCACTTTGCAGCTAGAGGAGTGTGGTGGTAACGATCACCACGTCAACAGTCTGCTGAAATATGCCAGGTATTCTAGCCTCTTTGTCTTCCTTGAGCTTCCTTTCATTTTCTGGGTGAAAACAGTAGTGAAAGATTTTAACAGTTTTACTTCTATAACTTTTCATAAGTGTGGATCATCATCTGAATTGTGAGTGACAGTATTATCCTCTAGCTGAACACCAACCTATCTGAATGAGCAAACTCAGTCTTCAGAGAGGAGTTTCTATGATTAGGCTATACAGAATATTAGAAACTAAACCCAATTTAATTGTGGAATAGGACGGTGTCCTGCAGCTGGACCTTGATGCTGACGCCATGACGGTTGCCTACGCCGACGATTTGGCACTTATCGTGGCCGCCAGTAATGAATCGTTGCTTATGGAAGAAACCAACAGTAGTGTGAAGCAAATCAGCAAATGGATGGTGGACCACAAGCTAACCCTGGCGCCGGAAAAAACTGAGGCCATAATTCTAAAGAGAAGAAGAAAGAAGGACCACGCAAAGTTCACTCTAAACAGCACGAGAATAGCCCCCTCAAAATCTGCCAAATACTTGGGGGTGGTGATAGATGAGAGGACTCCCTTTGGCCATCACGTGGATGCCGTTACAACTAAGGCAGTGAGGAAGCTGGCAGCTGTCCGCAGAATGATGCCCATCGTTGGAGGGCCAAGCAGTATGAAAAGAGCGCCCATCTGGATAGAAGCACTGAGGATTAGAAAGTACGAAAATCTACCATGTTGCTGAGAGTCACGTCGGCCTACAGAACTGTTTCGGAAGCGCTTTAGGTGATCACTGGCATCATACCCGTGGACCTCATAGCGCATGAGAGAGTCTACATAATGAACGGCGAAGGGGAAAGGAGAGCTATGGAGGCAAGAGCAAACCTCTACAGGACATGGCAGAGACGTTGGGACGAAGAAAAGGAAAAGGGACAGTGGACAAAGAGGCTGATCGAAAAGATTCGAGCCTGGGTAGAGTGCAAGCATCAATAGAGGAGATACTATCTGACAGAAGTTCTCTCTGCACACGGCACGTTTAGACACTACGCTAAACGGTTTGGAAAAGAAAATATAGACGAATGCATCTACTGTTGCCAAGGGGATACTCCTAAACACACCGTTTTTGAATGCCACCGATGGAACAATCTCAGAAAGACGGTAGAAGAGGAGATTGGAGAGATATTGACCCCCGATACTCTTGTGGACCTTATGATTCGCTCAAAGTAGAACTGGTGCAAGATCCATGGCATGCTCAGCACTATTATGAGTAGGAAAGAACAGGAGGAATATGAAAGGCAAAGAATAGTAATGCCCCAGGCAAGGTTTTAGTGGGTATAATGTACAGAAGCCTTGGGATAGAATAAAGGGATATGTAGATGTATGTATAACCCCAAAAATATATAATGTCCACAATTGATTTGATGTGCTACCTCTAGCAAGCTTCAAAATCAGTCAGACAAGTTTTTGAGGAATTTCTGCGAGTAATGATGGTAATGCTGCTATGGACGTTACTTTTTATGTTTATTTTTCCAACTGGGTCGAAAGTATCGCGACGAAACCTTAGCAGTTGAAAAAATTTCACATCAAATGGCTTAGCACAAATGATTGCTATGAGGTGATCAAAATCCATCTTCAATTTGATGCTTTAATGGATGTCAAGTGATTTCCAATTATATGTTTTTCTCCCCTTACAGATTTTATCATCAAACTGGTTGTAGAACTGTTGTAGAACTATTGTAGAACAGTTGCAACGGTCTTCAACAGGATATTCTTCCAATTACTCATTGTTTTTTATTCAAAAACGTGTTTTGACTTATTCTACTACAATAACATAAAGATAAAAACACAAAATACATTTATGTACATCCATCCTATTAAACCTCTCGAATTAAGCATCTCCTCTTCGTTCTGCAGCAGGTTCCGACTCGATAGGCTCGCGAATTAGGGAGTTAGAAGTCGTCGCGAGAATTGATCGTTAATGATACGGCAGACTGGAAGTGTGAGGTCGCCAGGATGCGGGGTTACCGAACAAACGGAAGCAAGTAGAGGAAATTAAACGGCTGCGACGCGAAGAAGAGATGAAAGCGTGGCACGAGTTATTTGAATTGGCTGCCGTTCGACTCAGCCTTAATTGGGCTACGAGATGCTTACTTAATATTTAAGGGGGATATATAATATGCGGAACGTGGAGAAGTTATATAAGCTACAGCCAATCTTCTTTACGCTGTTAATTAATTTCAACGCAAAAGGATGGTGGTGGGAGTCGAGTTCTTATTTTTGTTAATTAATTTGGTGTTCTTACTCAAAAATTTCGTCACTCATACGAATTCCATTTTCTCAAAACTTCCGATAAGAAGCTACAACAGTGCGAACTTGTTCCCCCTTTGCTCGTAAAAATTTATTGCTAGTGTAAAAAGAAGAAATATCAGAAAAGATTCATAATCCCAATATCAAAAAACCACCACCCCCTTAAGACGCTTTCTCTTTTCACATTACACCGCAGAATCTAATTTAAACAGAGGTCTCGTCCGGCGCTCAAACAAAAGAAAGTAAAGAAGAAACGATGAAGAATGGGAGAAAAACAACATCGCGGAAACACGCAGAGTTCGATCAGTTCGTTTTATTCCTTCTTTTTCTCGACGTGGCGTCGTCGACGCATTTTCTGTTTATTTTAACGGGAGGACTTTCAATATAAATGTAAATTAATAATACGGTGGAACGTGTCTGGGAGAACAAAAGCAACCGGGAACGTGCCTCGATTTATATGCATCGAAAAATATTATCTGATGTGACCGTGCGCGAAAGAATGTTATTTGATGGATATTTTCCGCTTGTCCACGTGACGTATAGTTCGTTCCATGCATCGTGGATAACAAAACAAACAAAAAAAGAAACATCACATGGAATGTTTGCATTCGTTGTATTCCTGAAACGAACGCAAACGTAACTGATACAGGTTGGAGGGTATCCGGTAAACGAATGCCGGTAATTCCCGAAATACATCACCTATAATTAGATGAAAGGGAAAATTCCCTTTTGGCATCAACGTTGAACGAGATCAACGATTTGGAATACATAAAAAATTACAATTTAAAGGGAAATGAAATCGCGACCGAATTAAACGTGAGAGGATTTTTTTTATATCTCAACTACTTTCTATTGCATTATCTAATCATCCAATCATCAAAGCAGTATCTAATATATGCTCAGTAACATTAGAAGTGTTACACTCAGAAGGAGTAATTTGTTCAACTTGATTTTTTTGTCATCAAAGTGACTATATTTAAAGCATCTATTCATTACGAAATTGAAAATTTTTCGAAAAAATCTTCTGAACTGTTGTCCTGGTAAAACCTTTCACCCTGTTCCTCACTTACTGCACCGAGATTTTCTGGAAACTGATCCAAATGTGAAAATAGGAAACGCATTTTTAAACCTAAGTGACGAAACGTTTTGAGCATGTTGTTGACAATATTCTCGTAGTCGGGGTTTTTATGATTCCCCAAAAACTTTAACTCTAACTGGAGCAGGTGTTAGACATAAAATTTTGCTCAACTTGAGCAAAGTTTGTACAGTGTGTTTTTTCTTAGATTCTTTAAATAAGCGGTTCTATCTTTATATTTTGTAACTAGCTAAAAGCTGATCGAATTTATCGACACCGTTCATGTTGGCGTTGTAATCAGTTAGTGCTTTTAGACAAGATATTCCAAACATATTTCCATTTTTTTCCTCTTCTATTAACTTTCGTGGAGTCTTCAGGATTATGGTAATTTGATCTTTTATCTTTCCATTTTACGGCAAACAATTTCCTATTATTTGCGTACCAATCAAATTCACCTCTTTAAAGGTGCTTGTCCGTTTTAATCTTAGGTAAACCTTTTCAAGACACATTCACTGTTCTAGCACCATGTACCGTAACGTGGGTTTCTTTAAATTTTGAAATAGTTCCGCAGTATTAAAAAAATTATCAAAAAATGGTACCCACAGTAAGCTTGTTCACAACCCTAGAACCAAGACTTTCTCTGCAAGTTGGCTCTTAGATTTTCCACTATAAATGGCGAATTTCAAACAGTACCTCGACTTATCACATAGCATCCATAGTTTGCAACCCCTTTTTATAGGCGAATTTTATAATCGAATCGTCCAAAACTAATACTTCACTTGTTACAGACATACTTGAAAACTAATTCTAACATCTAACATTCTAACATAGCAGAGTTTTCGTTGATATGCAAATGTCCCAAAAGCCAGCCAAATGTCCTTGAGACTTTCAGCCGATTCTAGTGGCTCCTCATTGACCTTGACAAATGCCTATGCAAGGTCAAGGTCAATGAGGAAGCACTAGAATCGGCTGATGTTATAAGGGAGTTAATGTAAGCATCATGTACATAGGTCTGGTGCACTGGGCCAATAATCTTTGAAACTTGGTAAATGCTTGATCCCCATAAGTAATTTCATTCCTAGAAAGGTATTTATTTCTTCGCACGTCTTTAGGTTTTCCAGTGTTTGAAAAACTATATGATGTATAAAATTTTCGGAAAAAATAATTAAAACAGAGAAAAAGGCGTCAGATGATTTGAGATGGCTATTTCATCACGAGTAGCGGTCATTTCACCAAAAGGAAAAGGTGAAAAAAGTCTCTGCTTTTTACCCCAAATTGTTATTTTTAATTCTGACTTGAAGTACAGACAAAGGTTGGTCGTCATCTGAATCCGTTTCACTGGAATAAATATCAACCTTTTCATCCATGTACCCTACATCTTACTCGTCACCAAATGGCAAATAATAAGCATGAAAGTCTTGTTCCAGCTCCCTCTCAAGAAAGCAAGATAATTTTGAATTGGTGGTCTATATAGAGTACCACCGCATCAGTTTGGTGAAAATTTAAGTTGTTAATTGTTTGTACCCCTGCGACGGTAAGAGTTAAACGCAATCCACGCATCTTTTTCTACAGCATTCATGCATCTGAGAAAATTCTCATCTTTACATAGCGATCCTATTTGAGGCTCTACAAAAACTCCTTCTTTTAACTTTGTTTCAGATAAAGTTCGGAAATTTGTTGCAAATATACTTAAAACCGTCTCCATCTTTGTTAAGAGCCTAAACAAATTGCTTCATTAAGCCTGCAACGGTACTTTCGGGATTCCGGGGATTTAGATAATTAAATGAAAACACCAAGTAACAGTGACAGTACTAAATCCACGCGCCACCTCTAACCTCTGCGTACCGCGTCCGACTCTAACTAAATTTTGATGGGGCTCGCTAAATAGTGTATTGCGATGAGTCTGTCTAAGTCTGGCATTTGACAACACGTTGTTATTATGACACGGCAGGTGAGGTTAATTATCTAATAAACACAAGTTGTTCCCGTTAGCAAACCAACGAATTTTAACCACGGGGTAGCATGAATAAAAGAAACAGGTAGGGTTCAGATATAGAGTTAAAGCAAAAAAAAATAAATTCTTGTTCGTACATAGGCGAAAAAATTATTTACAAAATGCATAAATAGCTTTACAACAGAATGCTCGAGCAACAGATAAACATTTACAGGAAAAACGACACGATGAGTTTATATACAATAATAAATCCACAAACAATGCTTACGCAAGGTACGAGCCAGGTATCCAGGTAACTTCCTACGAATAGGTGAAAATTAACCTGTTAAATATTGATTATATTGATAAGTAGTCATATACGGGATAACGGTGTGTTGTAAGGGTCAACAAACTTGACACCTCACCGGAGGGAATCACAGAGGCCAACTGAATTGGCCCACTCTGCGTCTGGAACGGTGGCGGTTCCGCAGAGGCCAACTAAATTTCGACCCACTCTGCGAACGGACGGTGGTGATTCTGAAGAGGCCAACTAGATCGGCTCACTCTACAGAATAATCGGGGTTATATGGGGCTAACAAAATTTCGGCTCTCCCAACGGACAGGGTGTGCTGGCCAACTACATCGGCTCCGGCAGTCAGGTACTTTTTGATGGCATGACATCACGAGACAAAAACATTGTTCAAATATACACCGCACATCAAAATTCGCCATATATAGGTGAGATCAAAACTATTTACATATACCTAGCTAGTGCAAGAACACAATTTAAAAATAAATATAAATTCCGTTAAAATAAACGGAAATAACTTCTAAAAATTGTTTCTCTTGCTACGAACGCCAGAGTTCGTTGCAAGCCTAACTTTATAAGTATGTAGCGGAGGTAAAAGGAGTTTTGTAGGATCCACGAATTTAGTACGTTGTATGTTTTTTGTACCTGGAATAAGGTCTTTCCGAAAAGGCCACTGTGTGTCAGCCCAATGTTTGTCTCTTGAAGGGCTATTCCATTCACAGATAAAACAGAAAAGACACCATTCTCCTTTGTCATACGAAGCAAATTCTATCTGAACTGAAATAAGGGCTCAAGTCTTTTTCTCGATTTCTATAGAAAGTGGTTGATGTTCCAGGAGCGAATAAATTTTTCTCACAAAGTCTGGATGCCAACAATTCTGTTGCATCTTTAGGAAGATATAAATCAATCAGTTCGGATCATTTATATAATGTCGTCTTTCCATTATGTAAATTAACAAAACACGAACAAATACAGTACTTAAAAAATTTCACAAATAATGACTTTGTTTGTTATTCTTCGAAAGGACCGTATATTTTATTATTGTAATGGATTATTGTTCGTTTTGGCTGTATAACAAACAATGAACACATCATAAATAACCAAAAACTTATTACCGTCATTTTTTTTGTGCCCTCTATAGATGTATATTTTAGTATCCGGTACTACACTTCATAAATTTCGTTCAGTAATTTATCATCTTGGCAGCGAATATTCGATAAAATTTATTACACGATTTTGATGGGTCGCTCTATAGGATAATAAATGAGCTACTACCAAAATCGTAATGGCGTCTTTTTTATGTGGCGGAAAATGAGAAATTTATTTCTCCTTACAATCGACGTGTATAGCGTCATCAACAGATATTTCGTAAAAAGAAGAAAAAAGGAAAAATAAATACATCCAATCGTTGATATTACATTAGTATCGACTACCCCTACACATTAATAATTAATGAGTATCGAACACGAAAGCAATTTTGTCGGTGCAGGTTACAATTAAGCTTAATAACACGAATCAATAGCAGAAACGACAATACCATACAAATAATCCGAAAATATTACCCAACATGAACACATTTTTAGCAATCTTTATCTATTAATTAAATTAGAAGATACCCTATAGAGAAGTATGTTGTATCAGTGGAATTATGCCCCCCCATATGTCAATTATGCCATCACAGATTCGGAAGGAATCCTAAAGTCAAATAAGAAGCGAGAACCTAACGTGCATACGGGCTCGCTAGTTGCGTGATAGGTAGATAATATCTTTAATGTTAGATAGAACCTACTATCTCGCAGAACAAGAAATAACTGCTGCCCCATCAGAAAAATTGTGTTCTGTAGCCGCAAAATTAAGATTTTGGTTATTACCGGCAAAACACTGCCTAACTGTATAACTTATTAGTCACACTCTGGCGAGGTTGCTATGTCAAATCTTAATATCATAGCTCGACATCTACTACGATTCACCCTAAATCAGTACTTGGCTCCACGTTTGACGGAGAAGGACCTTTCCCGGAAGTTTTTTTATCACTTGCGTAATGAGGTCCAAGTTTTTAACTCCCCTATTGCTGGCGACAAAGTTGAGCCAATTGGAGTACAAGTCCTCCACTAGTTCGATACCTTTCTAGATCTTCCAGATCAGAAAACGGAATCTAAGGCGATCTGGTGGAAGAGCGCACAGGGTTTGCTGAATGGGCAGAACATTTCCTGGATTGTTAGTCTTTACCCACTCTCCCTGTGAACGGCATGTGTTCTGCGGAGTTGAGGAGGCGCTATATTGGCTAGGATCGGAAGCCATACTGTAGGAGTGGGTTCCAACGTGTTTCCGTTAGCCCCTCTCCCTTTTTCCTTCAGAATGTTCCAGAAAATTTGCCAAGAATGTTGTTTCTTGATTTAATTCTCTGGGTTTATACGTTAATGACCTGTCCAAGTATGTTGAGTTAGAGTATGTTTTCTTCCACCGAAAGTGACGTCAAGTTCTCTGTGGGTTAGCTAGCTAGAAGGATGGAGAGGGTTTACTTCCGATTTTTGAAGGTTAGGTTTGAAGCACCACTGCATCTAGTATTTATGCATGATCTCAATCTAAGATCTTTCGCTCTTTGGCTGCTTCTCTCACCCAGTGATTGATGCTGGATTGCACTTCTAAGTGGTGCCAATACTGATCCCTGAGGTAAACCATTTTTACTGAGCATGTTCTGTATTACTCTAGTTAATGTTTTACAAGGTATAACTTGGTGTAATTTATATACAGGCTGGTACATACATACAAGAGGGTGCATTCATAAATACGTCAATAGCTTTCCCTACAGCTAAACCTTTCTGTGTATCTAGAAAAGGAAACGTATTTCAAACAACAAAGTAGATGTTTAATTCAGCAGCATCCTTAACAACAGACCATCTCTTAGAGCGAGCGCACTTAATTCAGCACATTTTCGTTCTTTCGTGCGGATTTGGCGACGCTTTTGATGTTATATTGTTTGATTCTCTCGGCGCAATATTCGATTGTTGACAGCGACTTTTATTGGATATCTTTTATTATTATTATTATTCAGAGAAAACTCTTCCTTTCAATTCATCATAACGAATCTGACAGGATTGGATGGAATTTCCGCGAATTAAATTACTTTTTATCAGGAGGATTGAGTTTTATTATATGAAACGGTTATTCCACTATATACAGGGTGTCTATTACGATCACATATTAAAATAATTTTTCGTTTAATAATTACCAAATTTTGTTAAATAAATTTGGTTGAACCAAAGAAGGAAAGCGATGCTGCAAAAATTTCTGATAAACATAAACAGATATTTTTTATCAAGTTGAATGATATGTAAATAAATGCTTATTGTACTCTATGAATGCATTTGTTTACGAAGCAGCTCTATCAATTGCACATATGGTCTTTTCACAAATATTCTGTTTATATCAAGGTCACACATTTACTACAGATTTTATTCATTTACAATTCAAGTCACCACACAATTCTGGCGACGATTTGCTCCACCCTCTTCTGAAACAATCGTCTAATTAACGAAGCACCAGTCCGCAGTATGTCTAAAGTTGAACGTGTTGGTTAACGAGATTTCTACACAATCGATGTCAGTTATTCACGCCCAACATAGCACGCTCTAATGCAAATGCAATTAGAGAGAATTACTAGGGATAATTTATTGAATGCGTTGCGGTTCCGACTGATCGTAGTTTCGGCTTGTCGCAGCTATAAACAAATCGTATTCTCTATCGTGTTGCGATTAAACTAATAAATTAAATGTATTTCGGTTGTTTTGTATAATAAATCGGACCCCTGTTTAGAGTCATTGAATTATTTCTGCTGATGTACATAAAAACTGAATGTAATCGTTGGCAATGAATTTAAAACCATCTGTAATACTGATACATTATCCGGACAAAATTCAGTTCATTACAAGCCACAGCTTTTTCCTCTTCTTTCATCATTCCTTTTTATACATTCAGATCTCTGTATAACGGTGATTTATCGCCCGCTCGGAAGACCCAGCATTTTTTCGCTGTTTTTACATTTTTTGCGCCTTCGAATCCTAACTAGGCGCATACATCATGATATATCGCGCGATTTTTTCATAATTGTTATAAACGAGGCGTCTGCTCGTGACACATAATCCATAACACAATTAGGGGGCGTTGATGTTGTTATATTTATACGCCACAAAAGTACCGGAATACAGTTTTGACGTCCGCAGATAAAATTGAGTTTTCCTGTAAAATATTTTCAACATCTATGTGATGTTGTCATTCATCATGATGATAAGTCTTCCAACCCTTGTCCGGTCTTGATGTTACTTCCAGTTATATTTAGTCAGATATATAAATAAAATATTTCATATTTGTTAAATTAGTTAGGCAGCCAGTCTTTGTAGGCAAGTATCTCAACTACGTTAGATTCATTTAATTAAACGAACACATTTAATTAACGTTAAATTGGACAGTAATTTGGAACTGTCGCAGTTTGCTGCGGGTTAAACGTTAGTTTCGCAACGTGGCGTTTTGGGTCGGTCGTCTAGTTAGCGTACAACAATAATTAAACTATTTCGGAGCTGTGCCCGGTCTAAATCGCCGATATATTCGCCGTTCTAGCCACTGTTCCTAATGAATTAGGGTTAATTTAGTAACGTCAAAGGTGGTCCCATACTTAATAGTTTATAATTACTATAATGTATTCTTATGACCTTTTATGTTCTTATTTTATTTTCCCGATATTTCTTTCCACTTGCAGGTCAATTAATTTCACACACATTTAATTCTTATCATGATAGATTAAAATTTACGATTCAGACGAGAACTTGACGAACTATATACTCACAATAACAGGCATTTCTGGGGAGTAATGAAACAGCGAAGGGGGAATAGAAGACAAGAAATTAGAGGAATTAAAAATAAACAAAATGTATTAAAAACTGAAATTAAAGATATACTAGAAACCGGGGCAATAATAATAATAATAATAATAATAGTAATAATAATAATGTAAACCAACAGCATATGCCAGCCGCAGAAGAAAAAAAAAGAGATAGCTGAACACAATCGAAATGAACATATAACAACAGAGGAAGTAGAAGAGGTAATTAAATCACTGAGGTTAGGTAAAGCATGTGGGGAAGTTCACATAGAAGCTGAAATGATTAGGTTTATGGGGCCAATAGGAATAGAATGGGTAGTGGACATATTTAATAGAACATGGAAAGAAGAACAAATACCAAAGAACGGGGAGAATAACATATTAAAAAAGGAGAATATACGACCTGTGAGAATTATAGAGCCATCTGTCTCTCCTCAGTGGTATTCAAACTGTACACAAAGATATTGAGGCAGAGACTTGTACAATACATCGACTACAAATTAGCAGACGAGCAAGCAGCCTACAGGGAAGGAAAGCAAACAATAGACAATATCCACATCTTAAGATCTATATGGAAAACGGCAATAGGAAACGGAATGGAAATGTTTTTAATCTTTATAGATCTAAAGGCAGCTTCCGATACAATAAATAGAGCTATCCTGTGGAACTGCCTCAAAGAGCTACAAGTACCTGAAAAACTAATTAGGGCAATAAGAAATGCATATGAAATGGTACAAGGGAAAGTACAGATAAATGGGGAGACGTCCGTTACTTTTGAAATGGCAACAGGAATAAAACAAGGATATAGTTTAAGTTCACTTCTATTCATGTCGTTGATGGACAAAATATTAAGAAGTACAAGGAAAAGAACACATAATCTACAGACAGACATAGGATACGACCACTTAAAATCAATAAAGATGGACAGTTTATTATACGCAAACGGCATTGTCCTAATTGTGGATTCAAATGGAAAAATGAAGGGTTTAGTAAGAGTATGGAAAGAAGACATAGAAAGCAGCACACAAGATAAAGATCACAAAAAATATCTATTATGCAATTAACAAAACAATAAGACACTCACTGAAGCAAGAGAGAATAGGGAAATTTATCGAAAGGAAGAAATTAAGATGGTTCGGACATTTAGTAAGAAAGGAAGCAAATACAATATTAAAAAAGATAACAGAATCGTCGGGAATACAGAGGAAGAAAAGAGGACGTCCCAAGAAAAAGTAGATATAAGAGATTAGGAACGATAGAGGTATGACTATGACCGAGATGAGAAAACTAGCAAGGGACCGCAAGGCATAGAAGGACTGGACCTCCAATGCGACACCCTGAAAAGGGGCATAAAGGCATACGAGAAGAAGAAGAAGAAGCCTCTTGACTAGGTTTTTTGCCATATTTTTCCCTAGTCCTTGAACAGAATTGTTAGAGCTTGCTACAGTGATATAAGGATTTTTATGATTATAAAGTTACATTTAAAAATATCTTAAATTGTCCACGATATTGTAAACATAATCCTATACATTACTGAATTTCTTTGTTTGTAGATAATTTTGCCAACCTGCCAACCCTAGATAATTACATACAAGGAACTGCTAAGTCCGCAGTACACACACTGATGTATAGGGAAGCATTGATAAGTAAATCACAAGGTGTTGATCATCGAAAATTATTGAACTTCAGGGAGCAGCCTTTATGGGATTGCCAAGTCATACTACGGTTGAGAAATTCAATCTAGTTAAAAAATATCACTCACTTCATAGTTCAACGGTACCGGATTCGAACCGCAGTATGCTCTTTCTGAATTTTGCAACATCTTGAGTCGGTTTACATCCCCAGGCATACATAACAAGTCATGGCTAGCCGATACTCCTTGTAATGGGTGCAAGCCAGAACAAGAAGAACAACAGACAGAGAATTGACAGAGAACAGTGATGATTTTCAGCTGGTTTGAGATTGCCCTAAACGACATGGGTTCTCAAAAGAAGTCAACATGGGTCTGAGTTCTCAGCCACAAGGGCGTGAAAGGAAACGAGATGGTAGACGATCCAGCCTTCAAGATCAATCGTTCAAATCGCAAATTAAGTGAATTACACAGCAAGTCCAAGCAATGCTGGGAAAGATCACCAGGACAAAAACAATCTTTAAGGAACAGAAATCTGAATTTACTAGAGACCTACAGAGTAAAGACAGGATTACTGTTAAAATAATGAAGTGAGCCCGCTGATTGATCAATCTATGTACATATGTAGACTAATTAAGCCTGGCCAGAACAAAGCTTCTAGTACTAGGCTAACTCACTTCTGATCTAATCTAACATTAAGCCAAAAGGTGGCAATTTTTATGAAACTCCTTAGGCGATACAAGTATAAAAACCTTCCTTTTGGAATCATCTTAAGTGCTCCAGAGGTATCCCAAAAGACATTAAAAGAAATGAAAGAATTGTTAAAGTTAGTTTTGTAGCAATCCTCTGCACTGCACCGACTCACACTCAAACGAAAGACTTAAAATCTCCATATCCACTTGCGCATCGTAGTAATTGGCCACCTCTTATTGGCTATTCGTTCCACCTGCGTTTCATATTCGAAGCACTCCAGATATGAAGCTCGTGTTATTTACTATCTCCCGTAAAATTTCTATTGAAATCGTGCCGGCTATTCTTCGCGTATTCTACGGTATTTTGTTGGGTTATATTGTTTATAAAGCAGCTGCAGGAATACATACAATAAAATCTGGCATTATTATATGGGGTAGATTTTTTTATTGATGCATTCGTTGTGTAGAGAAAAATTATGAAACTTGTGACTAATATAACATTTGACATTTGACAGAATAGTATTATCCTACCTTATAATTAATCCTCTAATCCGATTATGGATGAAGTGGACCAACAATAGGACGGGACGGTAGTATTATCTGCTAGCAGTTAACCTCTCTTGTGCCATACAAACTACGTACCTAGTTAGAATTAATTAATTCCGAGTGCGACTGTGCGGAAAACATTTAGAATAGTACGTTCTGTGAGCAATAATGGGGTGACAAGTTTTTCCGCGTTCTAACAACGAACACAGTAATAAAATTAAAAAAGGAATCCTGTGTAACATCAAAACGAATTCCGGAAAATTAGGGACGCAATTTATTTTTACATCTCAATTTTCCCGCCGCCTAATTATCCTACTACATCTACTAACGAGGGCAAGCACTAGCCTGTAACGGGACACGTTTCTCCCCCATCTAATCGTGCCATAACCTCGGTTAGATTCGATTTGTTCTAAGCAGAAAAAAAATGGGGGTTATCCTTATATAACTGGTAGGAAGAAGATTTTTCTCTTTAGCTTGATGGCTTCGGTTAACGTTAGCGTGCGACACGGGCGGGACCTTCGCGTGTCAGGATTTTATTCATGTAAATGAAACGCATTAGTTCCACCTGGCGAGGGTAGAAAAGTTTCCGGCGTCAGAAGAGGCTGTTAATGTAATTTGTTTTTGGAGGAGATAGAAGCGGGGGAGTGTGAAGGAATACGTTGTTTTCGGATAAATAAAATTTGATTGTAGTTTGATGGGTGTTGCAGGTTTCCTGCGTAAAAGAAAATATATTTATAAAAAAATTATGGTGCAAGATTCTCTTTCCTATCTCCATGTGCGTTAGTAGGTGGTGGTATTATAGTGTGAGCATTTAAGAAAGGTGTTAAAAGTAAGATAGCTTTTCTGGATGAGCAAACGATGACATCATATTGTTTGAAGACCATGGGAATAAACTTTTGGAATGGCCGGCATTAAGCCTTGATCTGAATCCCATCGAGAATCTTTGGGCGACACTATCCCAAAATGTAGACGATCACACTCTACCAGACATTCAAATTAAGGCAGAATTAAATCGCTGAATTGTAGAAGCTTGGGAAGACCTTGAAGATGATGTGTTGAATAAATTAATTGAAAGTGTACCACGCTGCTGGCTACAGGAAGTTATTAAAACTAACGGTGAAGGAATCTTCTTACTGAATTACCAAAGAAAAAAAATTATAACATATTTATTCACAACTATAATCTTTTGTTTTCAAAAAAATTGACTCTTAATAAATTATTAAATTATTAAACGATAACTGTCTAGTTTTTATACCGTCTATGATTTCTTGCAACTTTATGCAAAACCAAATCCTGGTGACACATGTTTCTCACGGGAACGAGATAATTGAGCTAGCAACATTATGTACCGCCATCTAGAGGCAGTAAATACCCCTTAATCGTAACTAGACGTTGCACTAATTCAGCCGGTCTGAAGACAAATTAGAGCTGGAGATCAACGAGCTGCTTAATAGATTTTCTATGCAAAGAGGATGAAACGAGACCGCTTAATCGGTTAGATTTGATTTCGACTGAGTATAATGTACTTCACTTTCACTTTTATTTGTGCGCTAAATTTTCTTTATCTTTATCTCCTGTGACAATTTTTATCTCCAAGCAGACTAATTCCCAATAGCAACAATGTGTGTTGTACTTCATTCACTGCTTTGTACTTTAATTCCGCGAATAATTTTTGTATGATTTGATGTGGGATATGGAATCACAACAATCGATGAATTGGTTAAAAAAAAACAAAGGACGATGAGATTGCAACAGCACTATCGAACTTCACTTTAATTGAACGTTGTGTATCGTTCATATTGCGCCATAATCTAGTTCCAACGAACACCCTAACTAGATTGTACTACATTCACGAACTTACTCAATTAGTAACTCCATAATAGTTTCCTATTAAACTGAACTCCATTGCCTTTGGCACAGGATATAACCGTATCGTCATAGAATGTCAATCGGAACATGTAATTCAACCTATAATAGTAAACTAAACAAAGCCTTTCAGGAAGAGAAAAGGGTAATAATCAGTTCACTAGTTGAGAGATGTGTAGTGTTAAAGATGATGTAAATAGAGCCACTTTAAGTAGTGAAATATGCGACTTCCAAGCAGTTGACTGGTTAATATTAGATGGATTACATAAGCTACATACGTACACTAGACTAACAATGTTAGCAGGGTTAAAACCGATGTGGAAATTTAGAATGGCTACGCACCATTACAACTGTGCCGTAACGTAACCGTTAGAGGAGCATTTTCATTATTCATTAGTTTGTGTCGGTCGTGTTTACACTTGAGGACCTGTGTTTGCCGAAATATCCCTTCGACTGAATTTGTAACTCATTTTCTTTGGGAAATTGTACAACGAATCTTACCCTTATTCGGGAGCTGTTTACATTTCATTGCAACTTCAAACACATAATTTAAACCATGGAATTCGGATATATCTTTGATACTGGTGTATATTACGATAGATCTAACGCATTCTGGATTTAGTGTTGGGGTTTATTGTTCTCATTTTATATTCGTTAAGTTAAGCCCCTTTAACAGAAATCCATACTGTTAGAACTGCTAAAAATACTCTAGCATATTTACGTAGATCCCAAGTTAGAGGACGAAATTATTAAATTGTAGCTGCAATGAATTTGAATTCGTTATATTTATTTCAAATACAAGATAAGCCGTACAACGTGGAATATTTGTCAGAATATATGTTAAATTTTATTCCGATTTTTGAATCCAATCGAGGAATTGTTTAGTCAATGGGAAAATTATATCAAGAAATGCGGATGAGCTGCAAAATAAAGAGCATTTATTCGGGTTCAAAGTAAGATTTTGAATCCAGATTTTGCAATCCTTCTTCAATTCTCGCACTCGGGATCAGCAAGTCATCCATAAAAGCCATCATTATCGTAAACCTTAGAGGTCCCAGCACCTTGTTTATTATCCCCTGGAAAACTGCTTGTTCATTTAAAATCCCGAATGGTAAATGTGTAAATTGGTAGTGGCCGTCGGGAATTACAAAAGCGGTTTCATCTCGTGATTCTTGTTCTAGTGGCATCTGATAATATCCCGACTTCAGATCAAGTATCTGTTTCCGTCAAGCCTGTCCAATTGGTTATCCACTAATGGTAATGGGTAGTTGTCTTTCTTCACAATACTGTTCAGTCTTCTATAATCTATGCAAATTCGTTCTTCTCCATTCTTCTTTCGCACTATGAGTATAGGAGTAGCAACTCTTCAACTCTTCAATTTGTCTCACCTTTAGCCTTTCATAAGGGCTGAATCTATACGGTCTATAGGTTACCTTTTCTTCACTTGTCAGCTCAATTCGCACTGGCATCTCCGAATAACATCCAAGTTCTTTTACATCTAAAGCAAAGCATGTCGGATACCTTGTCACCAATTCTTCTAGCTCTTTTCTCTGCGAAATATCGAGTTCAGTTCCTATGTCGCATGAAGTTAAAATCTTCTTTGTTCGATCTGCACAGTTTTCTCGCACTTCCACGTTTAAGACTTCCATAATAGTTCTATCTTCATTTAAGATTTCTTCGCATTTCTGCACTCTGATGATCGTCTCTTCTCTATCTATTTTTATGCCCGTTAGCGTCAAATTGTTTATTAGAATTTGCACTTCATTGTTTCTATCTAGTCTCAGTATACATCTGGGTATAGTTCTGTCAGTTGTTATATGGGTCTCAACAAACAGATCATTTGTTATTTCGGAATCAGTGGTCAATGTAACAAACCTTACATGATTTGGGCAAATTACAACAGAATATTTGGCCCATAAACTAACAGTAGCCTTAGGTAAATTGGGGATATTTATTGCCCTCAAATCGTCACCGTCCTCTTCGTCTTTATTCATCAAAGAGTATGCGCAGGCGACACTAGAAAAAGTATATTACGTACATCAGCGAAAGCATACCATTCCGACTATTTGGTTATAAAGGTCAAATTTCCAGACTGCATCCATGGTATGGGGTGGAGGAGTGGGAAAACTACAATTCCATTCATGGTAAGTACTATTAACGCCGCTAAATATAAATATAAAACCATTTTTACCGAAAGTCCTTTGCCATTCATTCCGATATGTCAATCTGTTGCAGAAGACTTTGTATTCCAACATCCAACTTCGTTGATTAACTGCACCAAAGTTTGTGGAGGATGGTGCAAAGTGGACAGTCTCCTATCCATTATATCCCACACATATTCGATGGGGTTTAAATCTGGGGAATGGGGTGGCCACCACAAACTATTAAAGCTTGCTTTTTGGAGATAGTTTATAGTTCGACGAGTAATATAGGGAACGTGGATGATCTTGCTGAAAAAGGACGTATGGATCGTGTGGCCATCTAGATAAGGTAGTAAAGTGGTTTGTAGGACATCGTCAACATCGTTTGAGAAAAGTAAGTTTAGCAAAAAAAGTATCAGTTGGTATTCTTATCACAGTATGCTTTAAATATAGTTTTGATGCCAAAAAATCGAGTTAAATAAATGATTCCTTCTGGGTGTAACACTTCCAATGCCACCGAGTATAGTTTGTGCTATAGCGTATCCTTGCACGTATTTGGTGTTTATATCTCTAATTAAAAATCTACGCCAATTAAATCATCGTTAGCGATTCTTTCTACACATAATTCGTTCTTATCTAAACGTTCCACTCGCGTTCCTATTCCAGAACTTACTACGCCCTCTAAGTGATTAAGTGGCGAATAAGTGAAAATTTCAATATGACGGCAATGCTTCTCAGCACGCAACAAGATCTTTAATCAAAGTCTAGTTATATGATATCTGTGTTCGGGATCCGCTTCCGTAAAATAGAATCTGAAATTTATTCAAGAAAAACCGATCCGTGTAAAGTTCCTCTACTGTTACAACCGCTAATATCGTTACAAACTTATTCATCTATGTATGTAATAAATGTTGCTTGAAATATGATTACATTACCCGTCGATTTCTTAAGCTTCGTGTTGCAATCTTCCTCGAAGTTTTGGTGACTTAAAGCCATCCTAACATCGCAGCATACTACGTTGGAATATTAATACCATTAGCTAGCGAGTAAGTTTACTACACACATACATACATTCTCGTCCTTGTCGTCGTGTTTCCAAACTTTAAAACGTTAACCTGTTTATGGTTATTAAATTGGAAACTGTGCAAAATTTGATTATTCGCTTGTAAACGCTACAGAGGTGATTCGGGCGTTTGGATGTTAGTATGGGTATAAGATCAAATTGCGCATAGCAGTTCAGGTCGGATTTAGGGTAGG
This sequence comes from Popillia japonica, assembly GCA_004785975.1. NCBI lineage: Eukaryota > Metazoa > Arthropoda > Insecta > Coleoptera > Scarabaeidae > Popillia > Popillia japonica. The sequence continues at coordinate 21,915 of SMLS01065563.1, forward strand.
CAATACTGTTACCAATTCCAATACCGATAAGGTTTTATGCGGGGGAAGTTTGCACGTTTATTATTCGTACATTGCCTAAATAATCTGGTGTGATTTATGTACATATATAAAATTCTGAAATCAAATTCGAATTGCGAAGTATACGATAGTGCGAGCTAGAGCTAGAGCTCGTATGCACGTCAGGTTCTCGCTTCTCATTTGACGGATTCGTTCCGAGTGACACCGAGAGTGTACCACATACTCTCGTAGATGGTCTATCAAATGGTTGGAAGTGTTTGATGAGGATTGCTAAAAATGTACATAGGTGTGCATGGTGGATAGTGTAGTCTTAGATTATTTGTGGTGTCATTTCTTCTATTGATGCGGTTGGCCAAATTTGGGTATTGGTTGTATGTGTGGTTTGAATAAATCTGTCAAAAATATTGGTTGATAAAAAAATTACAACTTTTATTTGGTTACTTTTTTATTTGGTGTGACTAAAACAAAGCAATAGGTAGATAGTAGGCTATAGTCTGTTTACGATAATAGACGAGGCACGTCATAACCAGTAAAATCAGATGCTTCCTATGCAAAATGAAATACCCAGAAATATCTGTTCTCACTATTGAATATATAGGAATTTTTTCTATGGAGCTATCATGACTTAATACATAATTTATTAAAGAAAAGTTTTTGTAATAATGCGTACCACCATTATGACGTGTATTGGTGACGTTTCTCGTGTGTTATCGTAAACAGACTATAGTAAAAATTGGTTTGAGAAGATAATATCACTAGCACTGGAAATAATGTTGAATGGTGTTCTAAATTTCAAAAAGAATTGTGACAAGAAAATCTGTTCATTACACAAAACTAAAACAGATTCCTCATTCAAATTGAGTCACGTTCAGTAGAAATGGAGGCACACAGCCGCTTCCTTCCTCAGCAAGAAACACCAGGATATACGAGTATAACTTTCGATCTAGGGAAACACGTCCTCCCTATGTAAAACGGCACAGAATGAACACATCTTTAGATCATATAGCTTAATAACAGCTTAGGTACTGCTGTTCGGTATTGTATTAAGTGGTTGTAGTGGTGGTATGTACGAGTATCGCGTCAAACGTGATACGAATACGAGAAATGATAAGGGTAAGATACGAACGAATTTCATGAATTATTCAGAAGGAATCGTACGTACAGAGTTCTGAACAAATTTTATTTTGAAATTGAAAAATTACGTAAATAAATAAAATAAAAATAAAATTGAGGAATGTATGTAACAGTACTTACCCAAGTTTCGTTTTGAATTCGGTGTAGTTGCCGTATTACTAGGTCCAGCCACTTTGATAATCTTTTTTTTAATCTAAACTAGCGATTAACTTAACAATGAAAACCCATTAAAATAGATAGATAGAGCGTTTTTTGATAACTTCTTTTAGGTTTTAACTGACATAGTTGGAATTACATGTTTCCTTGAGATAATCGAAAATATTTTTAGTGTTGCATTCTAAATCTAAGAAATGTGTGATGTGGAAATTAAACCTACATATTTAGGGGAATTATATTGACAGAGTTTCGCAACAACGTGTTTGTCTCCAATTAAATGTCTAAATTAGAAATAATAGATTTAATAGAGTGTTTTCGTTAGAATTAAGAGGCGAACTGCTGTTTTCGTTGTATTAATTTGACGTAATTTTGACGTATTATTATACAAAAAAAAAACTAGCGTTGTTGTTCACGAAAATGGAAGTCTTTAACCTTGATCCTGTTGCTATTTTTAACTATAATTTGTTTAAATTTTGCACTGCATCAGGTGCTTAAATTTTAGGTATTTTTTTTAAATTAAAATACGTACTAAGATAACCAGTTTCTGTACAATTAATAAGTAATTAATTTTGTTGTTACGACCTTCGTATAAAACTCCATCCATTTAATGACATACTAAGTCTAATGTACCAATTAAGGACTACAATTTACAGTAGTTACAATATGTGAAAGTAAATAAATGTAATTAGGTATCAAAAATGTGGCAAGTATTGATATAAAACAATATGACACTTGCAACACTGTTCCTAGCTACAATGCAATGGAGTAAATTGATGTTTAACAGTTATTTCCAAACTTAAAAACTAAGATTAAAAGAGATAATCAAAATAATGTCGTATATAAATTAGAATGCAAAGACTGTGATAAATGTTACTTAAGTCAAACTAGACAATACTTAAAAAAACGACTCTATAATCACCAATACACTGTAACACACAAGATAACCGAGGAAACTGCTTTGTCTAAGCATTCTAAAGAATTACGACATAACTTTGATTTTGAAAAAGGAAAATAGTTATAAAAAGAGATTAATATATTAAATGATATAATATATTAAAAAAGAGAATAATATAATAATTTAATCACCTAATCACACCTGAATTTTATCAAATTAAGCTCTTGACTAGGTTTTTTTGTCATGTTTTTTCCTAGTCCTTGAACAGAATTGTTAGAGCTTGAAAATACAATGGTATAAGGATTCTTATGATTATCTATAAAGTTATATTTAAATAATATCTAAATTTGTCCAAGATATTGTAAACATAATCCTATATATGACTGAATTTCTTTGTTTGTAGATAATTTTGTTGACAGACATGGTTAGTTGTTTATTAATTGACACGAATTAAATGTTAATTTTATTCCACTGATGAAGTTGTATAGGCTATTAAATTGTAAAGGTTCTCGAATAAATTGATCTTAAATCGAATTAAAAGTGTTATAATTGACCTAGCAGTGGAAAAAAGTGTCAGCAAAATAGGTACATAAAGGTCATAAAAATACATATATGTACTAAGTATACACATATGTATACTTGTAAGGTTATAAAGTCGCTAAAGTTTTTTTTAACAAACCAGTTTTTATTCATTAAAAATAAAAATAAACTGTAGAAAGCATATCTGAACAGAAAAACTTGTTTTAAATATAAGATTTTTGCACTTTTTTCTAAAAAATTGTTTTTGAATGACAAATTTGTCATATTCTTTATCTGATATAATTTCTCCCACTGACTACATAAATTTTCCTTCTATAATTAATCATCACTGACTTTAAGGCTTTCATATTCAAACGAGGATGATGAAGACAAGAGCTTAGAAAATATTTCTCATTCCACTTATTTTACTTGCCTTTATAGTTGATGGATATAATTAATATATTTCTTCAGTAATAAATTATTGTATTCACATAAAGATATTATACAGAGCTTTCATTTATGAATCAAAACCCACGTAATCTCTGACGTAACTAATATGTTGGTAAAACAAATAATATCCTTAAACTGTCTAACGGGTCTATCCTGAAAGTTGCAAGGTCGATATTTGACAGTTTTTATACGCTCCTGTTGGCCTCGTTGTTTTCATTTTTATTCAACCGAATTAACCGAAGATGTCTTTACCATACTGTTGAATGGGTTGCATATTTAAAAGAGGTCACGTGGGTTTTGGTATTAAATAAAAGCACTGTACATATTTTCATAATTTTTGACGTTTAATAAATAAAATATGAAGTTGAGTGAAGTTTTCATATATTGCATATTACTTTGACAGTCACAGACGTTTATCAATTTTCACGATTTTATTGCGTTCCTCGGAATTGCGTTTGCGTAAAGTTATATTTAAAAAATATCTTAATTTATACATAATCCTATATTTGACTGAATTTCTTTGTCTGTAGATAATTTTGTTGACAGACATGGTTACTTGTTTATTAATTGACACAAATTAAATGTCAATCTTATTCCACTGAAGAAGTGGTGTAACGAGAACCTAATAAATTGTAAACGTTCTGGAATAAATTGATCTTTAATCGAATTAAAAGTGTTATAATTGACCTAGAAGTGGAAAAAAGTATCAGCAACGTAAGATAGGTTATCTATGTTAGTAGTAGTACAAATACGACTTCTACAATTTTGCTTTACAACTTTGTTGGTTGTAAATGTTGATTCATTCGAAAAAAAGTTTTTGCGGAAATTTCGATTGATTGTCTGCTTTTCTCCAATACATAATCAAAAGTCTAAACGCAAAGCATCATCACCATTTCTTAATTCATGTAGAAAAATCGATTTTTAAGGTTTAATTTAGTTTTCTTTAAAAATTCTTTGTAAATGTGATTCGCTAATTTAATTCGATGCCATGTATGTATGTACACAACCTGTTCTTCTTCTTCTTCAAGTCCATAGCATTAAACGAAGTAAACTTTTTATTCTAAAGTTAGTATTACTATTAAGTAAGTCTTTACCACATAAGGGTCAATAATTTGAATTTACATTTGACACCTGCCAGAATTTAAATTGACTTTCACCCTTAAAGAAAACCTCTACAATACAAGTAGAGTAATTTTGCCCAACTTAATCAAGCTATCCATAAATCTCAGCTTCATGCATTTTAACCGGGCGTAAGGATTTACAAGAACAACATCTCGGGAGTTCTTTAATTAAAACTTTAAACCGTTTCCGAGCAGATGGCGCCTACGTCTTGCGCTCCCCTTTTTATACCTTTACACACTTTACGATGATGAATTTTAAATAGTTTACACTTGTAAATTTAGCAAGATTAATTTCTGCAATCGAACAATATCAGTACATATCTAGATAATGGGAATCTATCCGATTATCACGATATCCATTTGCGTTTGCCTGTCAACTACATCAGCGATAACTCAGAACTAATTGCTGCTAGTTTTGTTGGAAATTTGTTCGTGCCAAATGGAACGAGGAGTTGTATCTCATCCCAGGCTGACAGCCGGTGAATTTGAACGTTATACAGGAAGGATGGGCGTGATAATTAAAGCGTCTATTTACATACAAACATACATACAACGTTGTTCTATAGTTAAAACAACATTTCTAGTTGGAAGAAAAAATTCCACTTAAAAAGTTATTTCCAGGCTAGTCTTCAATACTACGACAAACTTTCTACATTCGCCTCCTACCAAAATAATACTAATAAAAGAAAAACTGAAACTAAACACAACTCGAGTTCTCTAAGTGAGTCTCGCTCTTCTGTTCTGCGTCGGAAAAATTGCAACTTCTTTTTCGAATCATGCGGTTTTGATGGGTTGCTTTCATGGACTTTTGCGCGCGAATTAGGTGGCGCCTTTCCCGAATAGGGGAGATGTGAAAGACGTGAACGTAAACTTTGTTATTCCGTGACTGCTCGCTTACTTCTTTTATTCGTTTCGTAATCCACGAAATCAAGTTCGAACAGGTCGTCTCCGAAGATGGCTTAAAGTTCGAAATAAGATTTCAACTCGTTATATATAATAGTAGAGGGTAGAAGTAGAGGCGAATAAGAATATAAATAAAGCTAGTTTTCCTGGTACTACATACTGTATAGTAGGACAATAAATATTGTGTCTAATATTAGTCTTTTCCGAATTATTTCCGAATTATTTTTAAACGAAAAAAATTGACAGATGGGGGTTGGTACAAATAATTGGATTTGGAGTTTAGGTAATTATTTAGGAAAAAAACAATTTTGTATCAATTACCAGATTATGAACACCAATCCTGTATAATGCGTTTTTGGGCACCAAAAAAGCAGCACTATATGACAGTCTAATCTGGTAACTAGCCCCATCCATGCCATCTACATATACCGTTACCGCAATGCTTCTTCCATTCTAAAGCTTCATCAAGATAAAAATTGAATTTGGGTCTTACTGTATGAAAGAACATATTATTAGTTTTTTCAAGATTTAGCTGCAAATCATTAGGTAATTGAAACGCATTGATGTGATTCAGACAACAAAATGCTAGCTTTATTTTGTGCATCAATGCAATCGATCTCTGTGAAGAACCCATACTAATTTATAGCCCAATTCTTCTGTTGCTTGTCCCATACTAAACATTTTTTTTTTATCTAGCACTGTTGGATAAATAAGTCTGCGGTTGGTTGTGCATTTGCATGAAGCAACATTACAAAGCAGTCTTCTTGCTCAGATGGAGCAATTCCATGCTGGAATAGAAGCTGGCCAAAGAGATTTTTTGACGACTTTCCAATATCATGGTAATGGGATAGGTTGTAAAGACCTCATTATGTCATTTAATATTTCGGAAAAATAATAAAAATCTGTCATTTTGGTTTGTTGTAAAATTTTGTTTTCTAAAAAGTGTTTTTCAATAATTTTTTCCAAATGCATTAATGCAGAATCTGTTTTAAAGTCTTTCAAATTTTGATTAAAGGTGAAAAAATGCTGAATCATTTCAACTACTGAAAGTGCATCCTTTATAGTAGGTGGTTGAAAGTTTCGTCTATTTCCACTTCATCGTTATTGTTTATTTTTAACTCCAAGTTTGCATTGGACCCAGCTAAAATTTCATCTTCTGTCACATCTTCCTTCATTTCGCGTTCTTCATCAACATTTGAAAAATTATCCCAACCCTCTTGTGTTACCAGGTTAACTACAGGTAAAGTGCGGACCCATTTAGTCGAAGCCACTCAGCTAAAGGTAGATTATCGTCATCAAAAGAGAAACCTAATATGTGCAAAGCAATTTGCTATTGTCTGTTGAGAAACACGATCCCAAGCTTTAGAAAGTAGAAAAGTAGCCTACAGGATATCTAGTTTTTGAGGAACACCATTCTCGTCAATCTCTTTTAAAAGCTTAATAATTTGAAGTTTTCTAAAATGTGTCTTTAGGGACTTTATTACACCCTGGACCATCGGTTGAAGAACTGACGTGGTATTTGGTGGAAGGAACCCAAGTTTTATAGCTTTTAAGCAATTATTTTTTTCAAATAATGCTGATGTCATCCATGCTCTTTGGATATTTTCATATTCAACAGGTAAAGATTTTATATTTTATATTTTTGAGGATGCTTAGCTTTGCCAATAACCACAAGCTTCATTTTTTCCGATCCAGTCATATTTGCTGCTCAAGACTACTCAATTTATCCTTACTGAGTTTACCACCAATACATTTTTCCTCTTTAAATTTTATCATTTTGTCTGGCATCATTCTGAAAAATAAACCAGTCTTATCTGCGTTGAATATTTCTTCGTCTGTATATTCTTTTCTTAAATTTGGCCACACTGTATTTAACCAGTCGTTACAAATCCCTTTAGGGACATCTATCTCTCATCTGTCATCTTTATGTCGCATTTCTCTTGCCTTTTCTGCATGTTTCTGGGCAGGACATTGAAATTTCGTCGCAAAAACCGATATGTCGTTATATCAGCTGTCGTTATAAACGATATTTACTGTATATTGGATTGTCCTTCTGACATCCTTTTATTTAAGGGTTAGCTAGAAAGACCACAAACAAAAATTATCCAAAAATAAGGCCAGATTTGGAAAAACCAGGACAAACCAAATACGCTGCCATTCACCATGTCTACATACACTGGTGTGGATGTTTGTAAAGACCTCGACATCAAAGCAAGAAGAGCTAAGTGGGGTTTCAATTTTTACCAATTGGTTTGACCAGGGGTGGCCTTCTTCCATATAAATTACAATTGAATCAAAATAGCATTTGCAGGTATGCTACCACCAATCTAAAATAGTTTATGCAATCTTTGAGGAAAAAAAATCAGTATTCAGTCCTTTATGATCCCATGGAATCATAATCAAGTAGATGATCTCAAGACTCTGTTGGAAGTTTTTCAAGTGGATTGGATAAAATTTCTTAAACTGAGGCTTATGATTGGATATCGTACTCTTGAGCTATCTTATATTATTATTAACTACACCAATACCAACTACGCTATTAAGAGCTCTGATTTGACTTAATTCATCTTCAAAATCTTCTAAATTTGCATTCTTTAATATATTTCAAAGATTTGAAGTCGGTCAAAATCAGAGCCTTAATTTTATTCAACGAAACTTGGTTGCATTGAATAATTTAAATAGATTAAATTAAAAACACTTCCTTTGTTAAGTTTGTGCATAAGAATGTGCTAAAACCAGCTAAATTTACATACATACATACATCAATATTTTATTAAAAAAAGCATACTGTTGAAATTTTCAGAATCCTTAAGTTAGCCTTCAACCTGTTCGGTGAAAAACACTTTATCACAACTCACCTTATTATTAATTCTAGTAAATAAATGCTGGTGATGAGTCAATATGAGTGTTGGATAGGTATACTAATTTGGAAGTTACTGTTGTTAGGAATCCACTAAATATGCGCATATATTGACATTTTGCATTATTAATATGTAATAATGCAGCAGTGGAATTGCAAATCGAGTTGATGATGTTGTGTTAGTAATTTGGCATGCTCATGAATAAATATTGATTTATCGTTTACGGAAACGTAAATATTTTATTTCGTTATTGACAAATTTTAATTTTGTATCAATAAGTATAAACATTCTCTACTAAAAATTAGGAGCATTTTAAGATTATCATCATTTCAAAAGTTTAATTTCATGGTTTTCATCATTATCATGGTACCATTGTCTGCGGCTATGGTGATGAAAGGTAGAACGTGTTCCTCTAAAATATCTATCCCAGCATCTTTGGGCACATCCACAAAAGCTACCTCATTTTTGGCCTTCCATACCACAATACCACCACCTCCCAAAGCATGACAAGACAAAAAGCTTTCTCTCTTTTCTTAGATTTTTTTTTTGGAAAACTGAGTCTATCTCTAATGGTAGATTTTTTTTTGGATTTCCGAGTTGAAGACTAGCATCACATTTCTGGTTCATTCTTCTAACAATTTGCAAAAAAGAAGCTCCTATTGATAAAATTTCCAGCAAAATTGTTCGCTTAGTTTTATAAGAAAATCTGGATGGTCTTCCTCATCGCTCTCTTTCTGACCGCCTAATTTTCAACACCCAGAAACGCCTCCATAACATTTTGCGAAAGTTTTAGTCTGCTGCCAATTTCAATTTGTGTCCATCCACAATCTTTGAAGCCAATTGTGTGCTGCCTCTAAAGAAAGGACAATTCTTTTCGCATTACTTTGGCTGAAGCTCAAGAAGAAATCCGGGCAAATTGTTTTATTCTACACACATCAACATAATCTAAGGATATCAATGTTTATTTTATTTGCTTGATTTTACTTCCGTCTTCCGTCTTTTGTTGCTTAGTTTGGTTGCTAGGTTACTTATAAACAACAATCTGTCAAAAGTATTCATTAAACAAGTACAGTTAATGATAAGTCTTAAAATGTTTTGAATTTTAACTTTAGTGTGTTACTTCTCCCACCATTTCTGCGTTGTTTCACAAAAATTAGTACCCATTGATAAGTTTAAGCATAAATTGCGTTAAAAGCAAACATGAATGAACAAAATAGACGCCGTCATTTGCATCCTGACGAAATGAATTGGGCAGTTGGAATGCTGGAAGTTATAGTAAGACAAGGTGACGTAGCGGAGCGGCTAGGTACAACACAGAGCGTAATTAGCCGACTATGGCGACGTTACAGAGATACAGGTAATCCCAAGGAACGACAACTTGGAAGAAGACGCACCACTGCTATTCAGGACCGGTACATCACTCTTCAGGCTCGCCGACAGAGTTCACTAACTGCTTCTGAGTTAAAATCGCGTCTCCAGGCAATAAATAACGTGACAGTCCACAGCCAAACCATCAGGCGTCGTTTAAGAGAAGTCAATCTTCACACCAGACGCCCCCTTAGGGTTCCACCATTAACCAGGGGAAATCGAGGACATCGAGTAAACTGGGCTCGAGAACACTTAAACTGGACTCGAGAACAATGGTCGACCATACTTTTTTCGAAGTCGCGATTCGGATTAAGACCAGATACTCGCAGATTAAGAGTCTGGCGTCAGCCTGGTAATGCAGCAAGGCTACAGCATGCCCAAGAAATGCACAGCTACCGAGGTAGTACTGTAATGATATTGGCAGGAATTATGCTGGGTAGGAAAACTGATCTCGTTTTTCTAGATCAATTCTTAAATACTGAGCAATATATCCAGAATATTCTTGAACCTGTTGTTCAGCCATTTGTAGAAGCCTTGGGCCGACATTTAACCCTTATGCATGACAATGCACGACCACATGTGGCAAGAGTTGTTACCGATTGGCTCAATGAAGGAAGAACTGAGGTTTTGCCATGGCCAGCTCAATCCTCAGACCTCAATCCCATTGAGCATGCATGGGATATGCTACAGAGAAGATGCCTGCCACATATGGACGCTATACAAAATCGACGGAAACTGCAAGAACTTCTTTCACAACAGTGGAATCTACTTCCACAAGAAGACTTGGACATCTTATTCTGTCTATGCCAAGAAGATGTAGGGCGGTTTTAAACTCCAGAGGAGGTCCCATTCTTTATTAATTACTTAATCTTCAAATTTTTTAATTCAAAAAAAGATTAATTTTTTAATTTCTTAAAGAGGTCATCCATTCCTGAGATTTCAGTCACCAGCAGGGCTGACACCTTGATCATCATTACCTCGATAACGTCTTTTCAAACAATCCTAACTATATTATGAAAAACGGTTGGTCTCCTAATTCTTGTAGCGTTTCGAGAAGACCTACTAAGTCTTCTGATTTAAAGACTACATACAACCGACTGCATATTTATAGGCTACCAATAACAAACTCGAAATTCGCACACCTCTAACTAACGCATTCTTCCATGATAATGTCAATTACCCGTGAAAGGAGTTCACAAGATCTTCCTTTAGGTTAAAACAGAAAGTGCGAAGCATGTAATTTCGACACCGTTTACGGCGCCCGAAGCGGTCTCCTCCCTCGTCTACAATTGATGAAGGTTGAGATCTGTACTTACGTTTCTCGTCTCATTTTAAAAGGGTCGAAGCTTCGAAGGAACGCACCGTTTGTAGTATATACGTTCTTTATCACGATACTCGCTTCAAAGGGATGAATCGATCGTGTTGACTTTTCGGGAAAATTATAAATAAGGGCGTCGTTGTACGTGAATGCTGACGTGGATAAAGGGGTTTAGCCTCTTTTTTTTTCCTTGCGTTCGTTCTTCGAGATCTGTGTATACGTGTGTGAATAGGGAAAATGAATGAGTTGAGCCTGACTGAAATGCGAACGCTTTAGAAAGGTATGAATGCTGTATCATTAATTTCGCTTGAAAGAGTGAGAAAGTGTAATGTGGAATTAATAATGCTGATGGTGGTTATTTTCGCTGGTTGTAGGTGCCCCATTTTATGTTTAATTAATGAAGGTTTCTTTCTTATTAATTATTAATTTTCATTCAAAAGTGCAAATATCTAAAATATATGTATGTATGTACTTCTAGTAATAGCACGAAATATCGCGCAATAAACGAGCAAGTTCTTAAGCAATTCGTTAAGTGAAGACTTCTTGCGTATGACGTGCGTCATTATTATCAAACAACTGCCTCGTTTCCTTCTCCCAAAAGCTTAAGATTTTAATTATAAGTTCGAAACGTCGTTATAATAATACCGTCTTATCTGGGTGGGTATAGGGCGTTGTTCGACGGTAACGAATGACAACGTGAATAGCGATTACCGAAACTCATCACGTTTAAGTATTATCTACGGCGTAGTTTGTAATTTGCACACGCCATTGTTCGCCGGGAAACTAAAGTTTCCATCGTGAAGAATAATAAAGGGAAGTTTAAAACAAATTGAAGGTGTTACAAAACAGGTTTGCGAATAGAGTCCTGTAAAGGAAGATAGATAATACTGAAAATTATAGTGAAGAATGGATGATAATTTGGTAAAAATAAATCTTATTTTGCTGATACTTTTTTCCACTTCTAGGTCAATTATAACACTTTTAATTCGATTAGAGAACAATTTATTCCAGAACGATTACAATTTAATAGATTTTCGTTACACAACTTCATCAGTGGAATGAAATTGATATTAATTCATGTCAATTAATAAACAATTAATCATTCCTGTCAACAAAATTATCTACAGACAAAGAAATTCAGTGATATATACGATTATGTTTACAATATCGTGGACAAATTAAGATATTTTTTTAAATGTAACTTTATAATCATAAAAAACCTTATATCACTGTCTTTTTGTCAAGCTCTCACAATTCTGTTGAAGGACTAGGAAAAAACATGGCAAAAAGCATGATTAGGTGATTAAATTATTATAAATAATACTTAAGTTTTCAATATCTGTTCTAAAATTGAATGCGTTATTTTCTTTTTTTAAAATCTTTACATTTCCAAACTCAGAGTTATGTCGTAATTCTTTAGAATGCTTAGACCAAAGCAATTTCTGCAGATATGTTATGCGTTAGTGTATTGATGATTATAGAGTAGTTTTTTTTTGAGTATTGTCTAGTTTGACCTACGTAATATTTATCACAGTCTTTGCATTCGAATTTATACACGACATTATTTTGATTATCTTTTTTAATCTTAGTTTTTAAATTTGTAAATATCTTTCTCTTATTGTTTGGTGTAAATTTGTTATTATCTATTATAATTGTTTATGTTTGATTTTTAAATTCGTATTTAAATTTTTCACTTAAGTCGTTGATGTATGGAATTGTGTGAAAAATTTATTATTTTGTTTTTAGTGCCTGTCTTTATATATGTTATATATTCGTTTTTTTATTAATTTTTCGTAAAATTCTTTGACAGTTTATTAAATTTGCCACTACAACAGATAATAGAGAACCCTTTGCAGTTCCAAAAATTTGTTTGTATATTTTGTCGTTTAATTTTGCAGCCAATATCAACTCATTTGTTGGAAAATTTGTATATACAGGTGTCCCAGCTTTTAGTTTACAGGCATTATCTACGTTTATTGTATAGTTATAAAAAAAATGTTTAAATAGAAGTTACTTGATATCATATTATGTCAAAAATGACATATTCTGTTTTTTATTTGCTCGTGACCTCGGAGGAGATTTCAAGGTCAACTTTGATTTTTTAATAGGAAACATGAATTTTTAATATTGCATGTTGTTTGTCAAAAGCAAATAACTTTTGTTTGACACATTTTTTAATTTTCCGTTCGAGCACTGAACGCGACCTAACAGATGATTTGATGCAATGGAGAGGTAGAAATCACATTTTCCATCGTGTTTAAGTAAGAGATATAGTTATCTTTTATTTGAATTTTAATCAAAGTTCTCAACCGTTTGAATTCATTATAAAACCTAATGTCACTGGTTTGAGTCCACTTCTTGTGATAATAATTTTTATTTTTTAGGTTAAATATGATTCCAGATGTGAACCACGGTGGATAAGTGGAATTAGACTTGCGTTTGCGGGGTACATAGAGATCAAGAATAGAATATAATGTGTCATAAAAGGTATTAAGAGCTAAATTTACGTCTCGGAAATCCGTAAGGAAGGACCAATCATAACGAAAAAGGTGATCATACAACAAAGTGTAGTTTGCTTTATTGAAGTCATACCGAGAATCACCAGCAGATGGAAAATTCTGAGTTGAATGAAGATGTAGTGGTTGAATAGTAATCTCAAGACTAGGATGAAAGCCATCTTCCGGCAATATAGAATCAAGAGAGTGTAATATTTGAAAATGGAATTCAGTATTAGTAATGAGTAGATCAAGAATTTTTCCATCAACATTTTTTACGTCGTTATATTGTTTAGCATTAGTTATACCCAGAAAGTTTTGAAATAATTTAGTTTTGTTGGAATGTTGTTTCGGAGGCATAATCAAGTCAGGTAAATTGAAATCACCAACCATAATAAATAGATTACCCACAAAGAGCATTTCAAGTGCAGTTGTAAGAATTTCAAAGCATTCTAGTGTAGCATCGGGGGGAATGTAAACAAGCGCAATATAAATGGAGGTGTGACTATGAACGATTTTACAAATTATCAAATCAATTAAAGGTATCTGAGTATTTATATGAGTAGTATCAATAATTTCAAATGGAATAGTATGTGCGATAGCAATTAGAACGCCACCACCTCTAGAGCGACTGACCGCTGCGAAATCTCTGTCCTTGCGAATAACATTATAAAGATCAGTGAAAAGTTCACTATTCTGTACTGAATCATTTAACCAAGTTTCAGTTAAAAGTACAACATCAGGAGAGGCTATAATAGTATTGTTGTAAAAGGTATGGGTTTTAGTGTTCAAACCCCTGACATTTTGATAATAAACTTCGAGCGGAGTCAGCAGTCTGTTGGGCGAGCCCAGTTTCCCGAATTACTTTTAATAATAGTTGGAATGCCGCTATGATATTTAATTTTTAAGTTGGTTTCGCCCGCAGCAACCCGGGCAGTTAACTCAGCCTTAACAGATTTAAACACAGCGATCTGTTTAGGGGTTCGATCCAAAGAGATAGATAAGTGAGAGTTTCGAGGATTATTTTTTATAGTTTTGAATTTACGAATCGTCTTGTGGACATCATCAGACGAAGAAAGAGTTATGCGGATAGGTCTTACACGTTGTTCCTTAGTAGGATCAAATCTACCAAGTCTAATCGGTTTTATTTGCTCACATTGTATACCCACTTCTTCTATCAAATTTTGCACAGTAACATTATCCAAGTCGATTTGTTGTTGCTTTGAAGTACCACTCTCATGGCTACCATAAATAATAATGTTTCGTGAACAATAAAGTTGCATTAGTCGAACATATTTTGCCGTTGATTTTAGAAGCGCAGGTGTTTGGTCAATATTCGATGGATTGCGAGTTTTGTTTTGCTTTATTCGAGTGTGTCAGTTGGCGAACGACTCCTACTATACGCATCCATTAATCAACGTCAATTGTGTTCAGTTCGAATATTCTGCTCGGAATAGGCGAAGAATACAATGCCGGAATATTACACTAGGTGTAATTAATAGATAATATAACTCTAATAATATTCGCAATTAAATTTCAGTCGACAGGATTCTGCAATCGTGTAATTACTAATGGCGCTAATTAATTAAATAAAGCTCCCTAGAGAGTAGGATAAATTGAATTATACTGCGGTTAAAATTTGATTAATCAAAATTCTATCTGTGTAAGTACAACATGTGATAAGCTTACTCAAACAGGTACTATTCTCCTGACTGTAGCGTATAAATGTCAATTTTATTCTACTGAGGAAGTTTTGTAACGAATTTGGAATAAATTCAATCGAATTAATAAGAGATAAGATCTACTTTAATAAAAAAAAAAAGATTTGTCGTTATAGTATTTCGGAGAATAACACAATGCGGATATTCGCCTTTGGGGAATACCCTCACTCGAATAGGACTAATTCTATTAAGCAAATTTGTAAATTTAATACCGCCTAATGGACGCAGATATTCTCGCTGTTATTAATGTTCAAACGGTTGATTAAATCTTGGCAAGCCTTTAATCCATTTATACAAAATTAGTTATGCAATAAATTCTCGTTTAATTCTCCTCACATACATTCCAGATACATCGAATATTGATCAAGGGACATTCGCACATTTCCCCGAAGTTATAATTCAATTCCTCTCGTCTCGACGTCTGATTTACGCTTCCAATCACTACTCTCGGGGATTATTTGCGATGAGGAGAAGAAACACGAGTAACGACCGGTTCTTTAATAATTCAAATGTTACTCGAACGAAATGGGGAGGAGGTATAACCCCGCCGGGATGGTTGAGTTAGATGAATGAGCCGGGCCTCTTTTCGCTAACGTTTCGGCTTTTGATGTGTAATAAATTGGCTAGCGTCTTTCGCCAGCTCGTTCTTGGTTTATTTACATTTTTATAACAGAAATGTAGGGAGTACCTACCGAGAGGGACTGTACGAATTCCGGATGAGATCTAATTTAATTGATTGGTTTGAGATGTAAGGAATTGAGGGAGGAAATAAATTGGCGAGGATTCTTGGAATATATTTTTGTTAAGTTTAAAATTAGCCACTGGTGCTTAATTTAAGTTATTCAACTATGAAATTTCTTTTTTAATAATTAACACTGAACATCATATGTAAATGGAAATGTAACGCAATAAACAACGGCCGTGGAAACCTATGCTCAAACATGAATCATGTTTGCATCGATTTGGGAGAAAAATCTTCATCACATCGTCGGAGCAAAACCAATTCAAGAATGTATGGAGAGTTTTTGTGACGTAGCAGGTGGTTCTCCTTCTCCTCCAATCCAGTAAGTTTATTTATAAATGTAGCCACACAAGAGGGAGTTAACTTTTTCGGGGACTTTGCGCTTAATAGACAAAAGCGGAAACTGGGCTGTCCAACCTAACCAAGCGAATGTCCAACACTGGTGGCCTAAGAAACAGCAATAGAGTGGTGATCTACAACGTGGCTCATAAAATATTAACTACTATATGGAGCCTCGATATGGGTGGATGCCAGAGAGAAAGCCCTGGATACCTGGTAAGATAGATGGAGTGACCGTTCTAAAACTGCAAGATCAACCAAGAGGCTAATAACAAACGTAACACCTTGGCTAAAGAGCAGCCACCGTCTCTCATTAATATTTGAGCTTGCATACTCTGTACCAGTTGGTCGATTCTGGGTTCAGTCTTTGCTAGAGCTAATGGTTAAATCGCTATCAACGACAAGGCGATTTTGCTGTTTAGTTTTTATTAAAACTAGAGCTGAAAAACATGTCTCGCATAAATATGTGGGCGAAAATTGAATAAGTGAAGCAAATTTCTCTAATGTCTCAAGAGATGAAAGTCATCTTTCATAGTCGAGTCTTCATAGTCTTCATTTCTAAAAATTCTTCAGGTAATTGTGAGACATCGACAACAAGTATGTTTCTGGTCATGTGCCATGGTGACTCGGAATTAAAATTGGTGACTCGGAATTAAAAGGTAGACGTACCGATTGCGTCCCCCTTGATATTTCACCCCCCTGGTTGGGAAGTCCTGCTTTAGAGCATACCCCAAGCGATTAGGCAAAGACACTGAAGACGACTGGATCTACTGTGGAGTTCAGGACACCATTTTCGTATGTGGTAAATGGCAAGACCTCAGGGAAGAAGTGAGGGTAACGGTAGGACTGCTAACACCGGAAACCCTAGCGCATAAGATGAATGGAATCTTCGGAGACTTGGAGCAAAATTCATGTAATGGTGCGATGCATGATCGTGCAAGAAGAGCTGGACGAACGCCACGACAGGCTAGCTGACAACACAATCTGCAGCAGTAACATCTGAATGCTCAGCAAAGAAAGAGAGGACCGAGCAACTGAAATATATTTGGAAAAGATGGTTCCAGTTGCTGTAAAAGTTGACACAAAATTTTGAGTTGATGGCCGATAATGACACAAATTGTTATTGGACAAGAACTGCCTCGTGGATGCAATGAAAGTTATCTATTCTACTGCTAAAAGGGTGGAAGTTATTAACATTTATGATGCCGAACAATACTCTCGTGGCACGGCAAGAATTCTTAATCAATGGCATCCAGAAAAGAATATGGATCATAAATACGTTTGTGAATTTGTACAAAAATTTGAAACAACTTGTGGAAATCGAAGTAATTGGAAATTATACTACGGAGAATGTTTTTTCTTCGGTTCATATTTAGCTTTTTTAACTTGTAATGGATGAAGCCGAGGAAGAAATGAGTTATGATTGCGTACCTGAAAATGAAAATTCTCCTTTAGAAATATTCGAAACTTTTCTTGATAATGAACTCTTAGCTATCATATTCATGAAACAAACCGATATGCTTCTCAGTTTTTATCTAAATCCGACATAAAACTAAAATTAAGAGTAAAAAAATGGACATATACTAACAAAGACGAGATAATCACCTTATTTGGTTTATTGATTCTGCAAAGTTTATGTCCTAAACCGGAATATAAATTTTACTTTAGCCGGGCTTTTAAAATTTGCACATTTTGCGAGCAACTCAGGTTTAGATCCAAATTCACCAAATAGAAAATTGTATAAGATCGCACCAGTTCTAGATCATTTGCGTTAGAAATTTCTGAATAACTATAATTATAGCCGACAAAATGATGTATCTTTGATAGGGTGGAAAGGTAAACTATCACCAGCCTAAATTGTTCTAGGCTTATCGGATCATTTGGTAAATAAAGGTTTATTGTTTATTTTTGGATAACTTTTATGCCAGTACCGACTTGGTTGACAAGTTGGTCAAAAATAAAACAGACTGTGTCGGAACAATTAGAATAAATAGGAAAAAGGTATTCCGAAAGAAATTAAATCAAAACTGATCAAAGAACAAACTGTGGCAATGTTCAAAAAGAAAATAATGAAAATGAAAATGGAAGGATAATAAAGACTAATGTAATGATTAGCACCTTACATGGTTCAACAGAGAAGTCAAAATGTGTATCGCACTATAATGCTAACATGGGTGGTGTATGTAGATCTTTCTGATAACTATCTAACTTCTATGGCTCGGGGAGAAGTATGTAGAGTCAAATATAAGAACCTTGGCTGACGCCTGCGAAGACTAAACTTTTTATTAGAAAAAATTATCGAAAAATATGCAAAATCTAAGACAATACAGAAACGACCTTTAAGAATACCAACATTGTCTAGATATTTGGAAAAACATTTTCTTTCAATAATTCAGCCAACCACCAAAGCGACGGCAACTAAACGGTATTATTGGATCTCTTGATTTCGATAGTTTTATAACCTATCAACTCTAAATTTCATATGCTGGATTTGTGCCCAAAAAGGAATTCGCAAGGAAAACAGGTACTGGTGTCAATCATGCCATACAGGTCTTTGCCCTGTCCCTTGTTTTGGCATATATCACACAAAATAAAATTATGTTTTAAAAGTATGTTTTAATAATTTAGAAAACAAAGTTTTTGACGTATTTTTATGTTCAGTATACTCAAACCGAACATAACCTCACATTTGCGGCCGCGTTATATCAGTACCATATGTAAACAAATCACGCTCATCTTTGGTGCGTTCCTTTTGCACTACTAGTTGCTGAACATGTTCCTAATAAACATTCAATCATGATTTGAAAATCATGATTCAGAATTTTGCAAAGTAGCTTAGGTATTGAACTCTCGGAATCGGCTTTAGCCGCTTAAGAGGTTAATAAATGATTGACTGAATACTCGTTGATTCAATTGTTGGGCCCATCTTCTTTAGAGAAATTCTAGCTGCTGATGCTTATTTAAATATGTTGGAGGATATAATCGATTCTCTAATAAATGAGGAGGTGGACAACGACCTTGATGCAGAAGATAACCAAGCCTTGACTTCTTTCTGTGGGGCCATTAAAAGCCAGTAGTTTACTCACTAAAGCAAAACTAATTTGACGATGATAAATTAAACAAAATGTGAACAAGAGATACAGGTATGACACCATGGGTGGTTCCACTTAAAATTTGTAAAGGGAGAGATCACTCGGTATACTGCTCGGCCGTTTTTATTAAGCCTACCTCTCTGTAGCCACCGGGATAAATCAGACCACCCTAAATGACCCTTAATTGAGCCTGAATTGGATGATTCAGGTGATAAAAAATGGGACAACCCTCGTTGCCCTTTCTGTTAAAGTCGTAGCTAGCGGTCACAGTAAAATAAATGTTGTACGTTGTTTCGGAATGGTGTTAGGTCTCGAATGAACCTTTTCGTGCGGTTAATTTTATTACCTACATATTTAGTTTTATTTCGAAACGCGAATTTTGAGATAAAAGTAAATCAAAATTTATTATCTTCTGGCTAGAACGTCGTAGTTTTAAACTAGATTATGAACGTTTCGTTGAACTTAATTCATCTCGGATTAATTTTTAATAACATCCTCGGCGCTCCGTTATCCTGACGCAGGACTAATTTTTCCAGGGCGTCATTAAAATTTCTCACTGAATCTACTTTTATCTAAGAGTTTTGTTTCGTATTTTTTTTCGAGCCTCCTTTTTTTACTCGTCCAGTGCATCTGCTCTTCTTTTTCTTTTTCGTAGAAGTTGTTCCATAAGCGAGTAGAAGTTGTTTCCGAAAGCGAAGATTGTAATAAAGCGAGAACGGTTAACACCTTGTCAAGTGCAAGCGTTTAATAGCGTCAGGTGAAGTGGATTCCTTGAATAGTTGCGAACGTAATTTGAAGTCGTCGCGAGCTCTGAATACTTAGAATTTGCGTGCGAGCAGTTTATCGGTAATGAGTTTCGCGCTTTTTGGTATGGTTAAGTCGTCGGAAAATGGATGGAAATATATCGTTCAATTTTTTTCCGATTGGGTCATATTTGTCATAAAATCTAATGCGTACGTTGTTTACGTCTTGTGCTACTCTACGCTATATCTTGAAAATTCGAGATCTCTATAATCTCTCTATCTCTGCAAACGTTGCAAATGTTGCAGAGGCAACAAAAACTCAAGAGAAACAAATTCTCTCAATTAGTAGAAACTATGAAAAAGAATAAGAAGTAAATTCCTCCGGAATGTTATTCCAAATAAAAGCCAAAATTTGATACTATAGTTAGTTTGGCAGGATGGCAAAACTTCTAAGTGAGACTGCTTGAAAAATGGTGAATATGATTTATGCAGTCTCCATAAAAGTGTTCAATATTTGAGATTTTATTAAGTACAAAATTGATATAGGACTTAAAATGATTTTATAGCAATAAAATTATATAAGAAATGTTGGATAGTAGGGGTTGTTGGTAAAAAATTCTAACTCTGGGTTAGATTCTATTACCTATTAGATCCAAACGTCAACTGCGACAAACGTCAACGTCTACAAATGTCAAAAGTGTCAAACGTCAATGATGACAGAAGTTAGTTTTATCCAATATGATGATATACAGTATGAAGGGGTTATTATAAGTGACTAATTTGTGAAAAATGAGCAAGGTGCAGTTTTAAACTTTCTACAATATAATCTGTTAGGAACAAAATGTTTTACGTGTTGTTTTGGCTTCTATAGGCATCTAACCGTAGACTTTCAATTGCGTCAAAATATACATTTGTTGATTTTGAAAAGGCTTTCATGCTTACTTTTAAATATAACGCTAACGTCATAATGGCGCTTATACCACTTTGCTTCTAACCCCTTTGGATTGGAATCTACCAGTTAGATACCAGCAGTAAGGGTGACAAACGTCCACCATTACAAACAATGTTAACAAATGTCACAAAAGTCACAAATGTAAAAAGTGTGAAGCATCATCGATGGCAGACATCAATGATGACAGATTTTAATTCTGTGGCTTGCTCAAAAAAGGCCCCAATTCCAGTTTTGTCGAAATCGAGTTAGTGGTTCTGTCTTGCATATGTGACCATGCTCTTTGTAATGGAATGTATCCTATCTTCGTATCTTAAAAAATAAACAATTTTTCTTGATCTTAGAAACATAAAAAGGCCTATCTCCTCCAACCAAATTCGAATACAGGGCTAATGTTGAATGTAGGCCTGTTTATAGTGGCCATTGTATACAACTTTTGAAGTTCCATTCGCTCAAAAACCATTTTAACGATTTTATGGACAAGGACCAAACTAACAGATAGGTATCAGCTACAAGAAATAAACCACCAAGTTTTAGTTTCAGATCATACACATCTTGAAGCCGATTCTGACCATGCAGCTATCTCAACCTAAAGAGTGACAATCATCAAAATAATAATGACATTTGTCCTTTAGACATACTCGATAATTAAATAGATTTTGCTTATTATTGTCTATTACACACACACCTTTTTGTATCCATTTATACATATAGTGCTTAATATTTTATTGTATCATTAAATCTGTTCGTTTAAGTTTGTGTTGTGTGTTATGTGATCGGAAAAATGATTCCTATGCTATTCATCAAACATCCCTTAGAAAAATAGTAACTGTGTGTAACTCTTACTATACCGATTATATTGTAAAAAAGACCAACCAATTATACTCTTTCTAATGGCCTAAGTAACTTAAAAAACACCAATTTACTAAAAAAGCAATCATTATTTTTTGCTCATTTTTAACGGTGGCTTTAGTAATAGATTTGTTGACATTTCTATTGAAGGTTAAAAGCATTCTAAGTTATGGTTTTAGTTCTATCAACTGTGTTGTGAGAGACGTCATAATTTTAGAGCGTGAAATTTTCTGTGATTTTTTGTTTATCAGAACGAAGTTACACTAACTTTTAGTCGCCAGATCTATTCGAAATATTAAAAAAATGGTGTAATATTCTTCTTTAATTTTATCTATGTATTTGTGAGTGTTGAAAGAATAGGCCATCCAAGCAGTGGACCAAAAACACCACCTTCAACAACTTTATAAGGAGGTCCACAGCCAGGAAGTTCAAAAGCTGGCGAAAGAGCCAAACATCCCGTTGAAGACGTTCGTTATGACAATATTGATCACTTTCCAATCTGGATAGATACAAAAGATGGTGCAATTTATGTAAAAAGTCGCAAACACAGTGTGTTTGCTCAAAATGCGATCTTCATTTATGCTGCGCAGATGCCAAAAATTGTTTTTATGTATACCCACATTTTTTTATTTTTTTGTACCCTTCTTAACCCTTTTTCAATAAAACCGTATTACAATTAAAAACGTTTATCTCATTTGTTTTTTACACCTAAACCAATTTCAGGATTATTTCAACAATGTTGTAAAATCAGATCTAGTACCAAATCGGTAAGTGCCCACAGTGATCTAGTTTCAACAATTTTTGCCAAATATCTTGATCTGCTAAATAGTTTAGTAACGATTTTATCATTTATTTAGAATCATCATCAGAAAGTTGATTCCTGCAATTAGGCATATACAGGTATTGTTCAGGTTATTATGTTTTGATGTTGTCAAGAGCTAGATCACGCTTTTTTTTGAAAATTGAGTTACTAAATAAATATATAAATCAACAATTCTTCAGAATAATTTCTAGATTTTTAAGAAATACTAATTTAATGCTATGTTCGTAGAAAAAGATGATTTCAAACCTTGCATCTGGACAGCCATCTAACTTCAGAATGTAATAATAGGGTTTCACGATCACTTCCCATGTCTTGGTACAAAATTGCAAACATTTTGGAGTTCAAATCTCGATACTTAATAAAATTTACAACCTTAAATAGATTGATCCAAAACAGTCTTCAATTTTTCGGGGATTTCTTTTGTTACTAAAGCTTCATGATGAATACTGCAATGAGTAAATTTAGTT
This sequence comes from Popillia japonica, assembly GCA_004785975.1. Lineage (NCBI taxonomy): Eukaryota > Metazoa > Arthropoda > Insecta > Coleoptera > Scarabaeidae > Popillia > Popillia japonica. The sequence continues at coordinate 44,881 of SMLS01065563.1, forward strand.
TCAGGGKCAACTRCTTTTATTTGACATAAAACACCAGAATGTTTGTCAGTTGAAYCTTTAGCTCCATCAGTACACACACCAATGCATTTTTTCCAACGAATATTAAGAGGTTCGCAAAATAAAATATTCTCATTTATTTTGTCTTCAGCCTCGAACCGAATGTACACTAACAATTGAGCAAAGTTCGTTATGTCTGTACTGTCATCTAATTGTCTAATCATTTGATAAAGGAATATTATCAAATTTAGTAATGTCTTTCCATCACATAATGTTAAAGCAATATCTTTAGCAGCTGGTGTTCTTTAATGTATGATTTTTGTTGTTTGTAAGGTTTAATTTTAATTTCTTTAAAAATTCTTTATACATAAATGTGATTTGCTAATTTAACTGTGTAAACCTTTTCGTAAGGATAATTTCGAATTTGTTTCTACAGAATTTAGAGCCACTGTATCCTTTTTATTTATCTTAATATGATGCTCTTTCAAATTTTTCTACAAAATTTTGTAAAGCATTAGTTCTAAAGTTAGAATTATTATTAAGTAAATCTCATTAAAGATACGCAAACACTTAATGATAACGACAAATGACACACAAATTGGTTTATTACGTTATCACAGAAGATAACAAGATAATATGATGAAACCACAAACATGAAACTTTGAAACATTTTTGATTAAATTTTTGTATATTTTTTTTAATTATCTCAACAATAGATATCTCGGTTATTATTAGAGATATGACAAAATATTATAGAAGGAAAATTGTTCTATATTTAATTTGCTTTTATCCTTACTTAATATCCCAAAAACAATTAGACATCTAATATTTTAGATGTAGCAACTACATACAAAATTTTAAATGGAATGGTATTTCTATGGGTATATTAGTGAGATAGATACATTCAAAGGATTAACTACTCTACCACATCAACACAATGGAGGAAATTTCTTACATAGTTGTGCAACATATAGATTGAGGACTGCTCACGTCCCTTCCTCTAAAACAAATGCTATTGTGGACTTAATTTTGATTTGAATTATAGTACATAGAGTGGGTTTTAAAAACCATTTGTATGTTTATTTCAGAAAATACCCAAATCTCATATTTGGTGGACTTCTCTATAGTAAACAGAGGCGGCCAAGATTATATACAAATGGATAAAGATGATCTACAATTGCGTAGTGAAAAGGTGTATTACCATTTAGATAATTTATTTGGTAATCCCCAATTAAGTAAGTTACATCATAAATGAGGTTGTATTCATGTTTTGTTTCATTTTATTTAAATTTTAGGTGAACAAACTAACAGGATATTAAACGAAAATGCCAACGAGGTCGGCAACGAAATAAACGGCCCAGTTAGGGAGACGATTAGGAGCATCGTCAATGGATTATTTGCGAATTACCTGACTAAATATCCATTGGATCAAGTTTTCTTAAAAGAATAATTTTTAAAATTGTTATCTAATAAAAATTTCAGTTAATCAATTAATTCTTCCTTTTCATTTTTATAAACTTACCCCTTGCAACACTCTAAAAATATTTTCGTAAATCTCATATAAAAAAAAATATCACAAGAAACTATTTTTTTTTAAATTAAATATTTCGCCAACAATTCGCGCTCATACCTCCGGGAAAGGTAAAGAAAATCACATGGCCAACTTATGTACTACCTCGCGTCTATAAATCTATCGCCTAAAACCCTACCAGTTGCACTGACGCGATATCCAAGCAGGCCAGAGCGCGAGTGAGAACTGAAAGCTCTTCGGAGTGGAGTTCTTGTAAACTAACCGCGTGTATCCTTTGAGATATGGTGGGGGATATCCCCAGCGGTTCCACGCGCTTACCAGAGTTACATTTACCGATAATGTTCTTAAGGTAAATCGAATGTCTGTGTATGTACAATATTGAAGGGAAATTTGAAATATGTTTATGTTATAAAATGACGTCAAATTTGGGTTAGTAGTTCAAGCTGTTCGTGCGACGAATTGGAGGGTTTCGAGATTGTCAAAATGATGGTTTATCTCACGCAAAAATTATTAAAAATTCTGTTGAAGTCTATAGATAATTCATGATCAGAATTGATAATCTTCTACAGATTGATGATCTTACAGATTTCTGAAGAGCAAGTCGTGGAAAGACTTGTCCAAAATACCTCTATTGCTGCCAATGTTCTTTAAGAGATATTTAACTGGATACGGGATTTCTAAGACATGGACATGCTGTCCAATGCAATTTCTAAAACTGAGTTAATGCAAAATCTTCCCCACGTTCTATAGCAAACATTGGTTGCAAGTATTTACATTTATTATCAACAATTATAAAGATAGCAGCAATAAATACCAAGTGAAACAATCTTAAGTAAGCCAATTGGTGTGCTGCTACTCATGGACCATATACCAAAGCCTGTTAAATCAAATCTTGTTAAATGGCTTCAAGAAAACCATATGAAGAGGTTAACTAATGGATGTGTAAGTGCTACTAGGCGATAAGCAAACGAATTTGATTTTATTTTCTTCATAAGATCCAATTACATTTGGAAAAATACTAGACGAAAAGTTGTTGTCCTAAAAAATTTGGTAAAACTAAATTGGAGAACCACTTCTCAAATCTGGCTCTAACAAAGTGTACGTTTGTGGTGCTAAAGTATAAAGTTCGAATGATACTCACAAGTATAACAAATTGGGAAATTTTTTCACAAGTTTTGCGGAAATTTTTGGTATGGGTTAGTAATTGACATTTGCGTTAAAGTATTAAAACTTTCGTTTGGTCCAAAGGCTGAGAGGGGAAGCAAGAATGGTACTACAAAGTGGCAAAAGAAGAAAATTGAAGGCAATAAAAAGGCAGAGGTAAGGAAAGCATGAATTTGGTTGGAAAGCTGATTAATGGATACGTTTATCACATAATTTAGTACTGTATGAGACTGCCACATTACGCGGAGGTCTTATAGCAACATTTTTCTACTCATGACTCATGACATCGTCGATACCCATGAAAGATCCCATGTAGAGGTAGCTGTATAAGAAGTAGTTGCCTGTGGTTGTGCTAGTAAAAGTATCGAAACTGTTTTAGCAATTGATGGTGGCCTTCTCTTTTTAGCCAGGCAAAACATCAAATCTTTTACTCATCATTTGATAAACTAATTGTTAATCATCCTTTTGCACTGAAATTTGATTATAATACTGTATAAGCATTTTCATCCAGTCTTTGTAACATTGTAAAGCTTCCTTAGTTTGGTCTCCAATTTTACGAAGATTTTACGTAATTTCCAAACCCAAAAACCAATTCTATTTCGGTAGGTTGTCGTGATTTATGCCCAACAGTGTATGTATTCGTATACAAGGTATAAATACGATTCATATATGCTTAAACTTATATCCAACTCACTCGGGAAATTGTACAATCTTAGAACGCCAACATATCTGGCTCTTTTAAGTTATTGTGGGCCAGAAACTCATCCTTTTGACAAAATATCCGCACAATATACGTGCATATATTTATATGCTCGGGTGATAGGAATCCTTGCCCTCAATAAAGAAAAATGGGACCGGTCTGCACGGATAGGTTCATGAATAGAATCGGAATACGAAATTGAACGTAAAAATTCCAATTTTGAAGGGATTTCTCTGCGACATGAAATATCGCGTTTGCTGTGATGCGAGTAATATGCATGTATATGTTTATAACGTATCCTTATGGATGGTATTATAAAAATTATTGTACGCAAGTTGGCATTTATGTAATTGTATCATGGCAAGTAGGTATTACTGTCTTACTTTTTGTGCAATTCAAATGTAATCCATTGCTCCTGAACCATTTATCAGGTTCCGCCAATGAAATCTGACCATCATCTAGAGCGTCTTCCTTATTTTTGCATCTGACAATCAGACAATTTACATTTTTGGGTAAATCGTTTATGTATATAAACTAAAAAGAGCAAAGGGCCTAGTATAGACCCCTGTGGTATTGCTGTAGTTGTTCGCATTTTTCCGGATAGGGTGTTATCCCAAGAAACAACTTATCTTCTGTTATTTAAATATGATTTAAATAAACCATGTGAACTTCCTTTAACACCATAAAAATGGATCATGGAAATCATTTGCATAATTGAAAGCTCTTGTGATTTCTTTTAACAGGCTATGATAGTAGCAGATAGTGTACATAGCACATCCATCTACCCCGAAGAATTTTAATAATCCTTTTTTAACGCCATATCAAGGATTTTTGGGAATGTCGGTATTAAAGCTAAACTTGTTTTAATGTTTAGAGCGCTTTTTGTCGATAAAGTTATTTTTTGTGCCAGGTGATCTGACAAATTCAGATTTAAAACCCTTTTATCGATGTCCTCAGTGATTGTATTTGTATTCTAGGTGGTTCTAGTAAACCAAACGAAGTACAGTAATCTTTTTTCGTTTTTTCGAGTCTTTTAGAAAGTTGATATTAGAATAGGATATATATTTCTCGAATACTGTCGTAAGCATCGAGTTCAAATTATCGCAAAACACCTGCAAATTGCTTGAAGGTGAGTTATAAACTGCTATAATTACTAATTCTTCCATTCTCAATACTATTCCTGTTAATTCAATATCTCTCTCTGTACAATAGTCTGCCAACTGTATTTTTTGAATCTTAATTAATTGTTATACTCTCTATTATGTCTGCTTTTAACCAATGTTTCGTTAATATGGCTGCGTCTATTTGTTTTCAGTTAAGGCTGAGTTTAATGCTACTAATTTGCTTATAACAGATTGTATGTTAAGATTTGGGTGTCCCATGACGTGACTGCCAAGACCTAGGGATGTGTTATTGAGGCAATTTTATGTCAAAAATGTCTAATCAACATGTGACCAAAACTCTGTCGTAACTGATCTACAAGCATTTGAAGTTATACAGTAATACAAATAATAATTGATTAAAAAAAGTCGTTTTATTGATTTAGTTGCTCAAAATGCCCACCTAATTGTTGTATACATAGTCTAGCTCTTCTTACAATTGAAGTGGTAGCTCTGTTAATAGTCTCAGTATCAGCACGAATAGTTTCTGCAGCATCCAGAATTCTAGCAACAAGTTGTTCCCTGGTTTCAACATTTTGTGCATAAACCAAATCTTTCAACCTAGCCCATACAAAGTAATCAAGTGGATTAAAGTCTGGTGACCTTGCTGGTCATACAACTGCTGAACCTCTTCCAATCCACTTGTTTGTATAATTTTCATTAAGAAAATCGGTTACTTGTCTTCCAAAGTGCGGAGGCGCGCCGTCGTGCTGTATCCACATTCGTCGTCTTACATTAAGAGGAACATCATCCAGTAAAACTGGAAGGTCGTGTTCTAAAAAACGTAAATAACGAATGGCCGTGACACGTTCTTCCAGTATAAACGGACCGATGAGACGAGTGTCTATAACGCCACACCAAACATTCACCGAAAATCTATCTTGAAAAATTCTCTTACTTGCTGTGGGTTTTCTAATGCCCAAGAGTGTGAATTCCTGATGTTGTTGATGCCGTTTCTGTTGAAGGGGGCTTCATCAGTAAACAATATGTTCCGACAAAATCTTCGATTTCTCAGTAACCAGCGATTAAATTCAAGTCTTGATGCGTAGTCGGCGGGTTTTAAAGCGTGAACAATTAAGTCGTGGTAAGGGTACATACCGAAATTGTGTAGAGTTCTCCATACTCTCATGCGACTTGCGTTAAGTGTGTTGGCTATTCTTCGGACACTAGTAGAAGGCTGATCGTCTACCATATTAAGGATTGCTTCTTCTTGAAGAAGTTCCTGTTGAATTGGACGTTCTGTAGTAGCTGCAGGAAATTTACCTGTTTCTCTTAAACATCGATGGACATTGCTAAAAACAGTTCTACAAGGCAGTTTACGAGTGGGAAATCGTCGACGATATTCACAAACTGCCGCTCGTGCACTTCCATTACATAATCCATAAATAAGGTGAATATCGGCGTATTCTTCATTCGAAAAAGAAACATACTTTGAGGAGTATTTTAATCTTACACAAGACAACGACGGGCCAAATTAACTTATTTGACATTTTATGTGCCATTAAATATGTAATAAATATGACTCAGTACTACACCGACTTATTGATAACAACAAATTACCACCGGCACTTAATGTTTGCATTAGTGGGGTTATATAAAACTTCAATGGCTTGTATGGCAGTTACGACAGAGTTTTGGTCACATGTTGATTAGACATTTTTGACTTGAAATTGCCTCAACAACACATCCTTAGGTTTTGGCAGTCATGTCATGGGACACCCTGTATAACTATATCGTCCTGTCATCAGAAACGAAACGAACCAGATTGACCATGTGCTCATGCAGCGAAGATGTTCAAAATTGATAACAAAAGTAAGAACCTACCACGGATCGAACATTGATTCAGATGACTTTCTGGTAGGAGCCAAACTAGAAAATTTGAAAGGGGAGAGAACCAAACATAAAAGTAAACACAAGACTGGATACAATATGCAAGACCTGCAAATAGAAAGCATTGCAAGAGAATATACAAGAGAAATTGAGAAGTCCCTGGCTACAGAAGAACAAACCCAAATAAAAAATAAATAATACAAAAGGCAAAATCGAAAATAATTGAATCGGTAATAGTGGATGCTACAAAGAAACGGCTAAATAAGAAGAAACGTACCGAAAAGAAGAAATGGCTAGATGAAGAATGTGACAAAGAACTCAAACAGAAGAATATATTTAGGATGATTATGTTACACAACAGAAATGAAGAAAGTGTAAAGAAATATAATAATCAAAGAAGTACATAGAAAAGCAAATAAAATATACTGGAGAACTTTTACAAAGAAGTAAAGGATATAAAAAGAAAATCCTCCAACACAACTCTGTATATAAAAGATAGGGAAGGAAATCTGATAGGAGACAACCGAAAGAAGATAGAAAGATGGAAGTAATACGTCGAACAAATATTAAATGGGACTCAAAGAGAAGACCAAGAGGAAAGGGTAGAAGAAAGAAGCGAAAGAAACAAAAACGTGCCAGCTCCATACAAAGCGGAAATAAGTGAAATAATAAGGCCAATGAAAAGCAAGTTAGAAAATGAAATTTATCAACTGTTGTGCCAAATATGGGAAATGGAAAGAACGCCAGATGGCTGGAAAGAAGCACTGACACTGCCCATATACAAGAGGGGATCGCACTTTTGGACGTGGTGTATAAAGTGTTGGCAACTATAATAAAAAGAACAGAAACACATTCGGAGCGGGTGTTAGAAGATTACCAAGGAGGGCTTAGAAAAGGAAGAGGAACAACCGACCAAGACCCTAGAAGGAATCCAAGAGAGAAACGCACAGACGGCAAGCGAATTTTCATGTTCACTAAAGCAAATTTGCAACAAAACAAGAGATTTGCAACATCCTATGGGACGACTACAAAAAAGCATAGAAATCACTCAGGAACAGTATCAAAACTGCGAAGCGATTATGTTGGAAGACGCTCTGCGCAATTATCGATAGAGATATATGCGGGGATGGATATAAGATCGTTATGAAGAGTGTTTTGGGGCACCCGCCCAAACTGCAGCTATCCATGGAAATGGTAGAGAAGATAGTAGACCACCTTTTCTCCACCCATAAAGAGGAACAGTGAGCCAAAGTATATGCTGCGGAATTTCGAATTTTCACTGTGGAAGAGCCTCGAATGGCAACCGAAAAGCTGAAAAGTAAGAAAGCTCCTCCCTTCCGAGATAATTAAACTTGTAGCCATGCATAAACCATAGTATGTATTGGTTGTATACAACAACGTAGCAAAGATTGGAGTATTTCCAAAAATGTGGAAGAATGCAGGGCTGGTACTGTTACGAAAGGGAGACAAGCCACTATATGAACCGAGATCCTATAGACCTATATGTCTCCTATATGTAGAGGGCAAATTGTATGGACAATTGATAGTAAAGAGATTGAAAGAGGAATTAGATAAAAGGGGAGGACTTGCTGAAAGGCAGTTTGGATTTCGAAAAGGTCGACAAACTGTGGACGCTATTGGGTTAGTGCAGGAGCTCGCCAGAGTAGCCTACACCTATTCCTGGAGATATCGAAGGCTTTGTGTGGTCATAACGTTAGATGTGAAGAATGTCTTTAATAGCGCTTCATGGAACATCATTCTTCATGAAAGATAAGAAAAAAGCAAATTGACCAGAGCCTATGGAACGTAATTGCGTCATACCTGTCCTCAAGAACGATTGCAATGGAGGCAGAAGGGATGTCTAAAACTGTTCCCATTACCAGTGGTGTCCCTCAAGGGTCAGTGCTGGGTCCAACACTGTGGAACGTCCTATACGATGAGTTACTGAGGACCGAGTTTCCAAAAGAAAGAATCCTATGTAGTAGGTTTTGCGGACGATATAGCTATGGTCGTCGTAGCTAAAGACGAACCCATACTTATGGAAAGGGCAAATACGGCTTTGCTACAAGTGTCCGATTGGATGCAACGCAAGAACCTGCACCTTGCACCAGAGAAAACCGAACTAGCACTGCTGACAAGTAAAAAGGAAAGTTACAGTGTTGTCCTTAGCCGCTGCACCGGGAACCGCCTTAAAGTACCTGGGAGTATGGCTTGACAAGAAAATGAGCTTCGGAACACATATACAGAAGTGGAAAAAGCAGAAAAGACTGTGTCTGCGCTATCCAGGCTTATGCCAAACGTGGGAGGCCCAAGCTCATCAAAGCGAAGAGTAATAGCAAGCGTGGTGTTCTCTCAGATCATTTATGCGGCCCCTATATGGCATGAAGTTGCGGGAAACCAGACGATGCTAAACTGGCTGGTCCGAGTGCAAAGGTTAATGGCCATACGCATTTGCAGTGCCTATAAAACAATGTCGGCAAAGGCTGCGAACGTCATAGCTGGTACACCAGCCATAGACCTATTGGAGGTACAAGAGCAAAAACAAGAATTCTTCGTAGACTTTAAAAAGGCTTAGAGACAGGAATTAATAAAAACCCTGAAAGAATTGGAAATCCCAGAAAAACTGGTGAACTAAATAAAAATGACTCTTCGGACCACCGTAAACAGAGTAAAAATAAATGGTAGATCGAGCGAGCAGCTCAAGGTGGTTCAAGCCCTAAGATAAGGGGACCCTCTATCAACAACTCCATTTAGTCTAGCATTGGAGTCCATAATAAGGAAGAGAAAAATTCATAGAAAAAGCTAGCTCCCGATTAATGAAAGCAGGAAAAGATATAGGATTAGTAATAAATATAAGCAAATCCAAATTTATGGGGCTAAAGAACAAATATGGAAGTCAAAACAGAAATCACCTTGTAGTGCATAATAACCGACCCCGACGTTTGTAAGTGAGACATGGATGATGATAAGCCAAGAAAGGGAGAAATTGGACATCTGCGAAATAAAGATTTTGAGGAAAATGTTTGGTGGAAGAAAAACAGAATTAGGTTAGGAACGAGGAACTATACAGGATGTTTAATAAAACGTCTATAGTTAACTTCATAAAAATAAAAAGACTACAGTGGTTAGGACATTCGCAAAGGGTAGAGCAGGGTAGATGTGTAAAACATATACATATGTAGGATGGAAAATCCCAGATAGCACTACTATGTATACATATTTTAAAATGTATATACGATAATAATGTTCATCATCACAAACACTTTATTATTAGATAGCTTATCACTAATTTCCTGCATTTATCAAAACGTATTTCCAAGTCTTACATCATGCTCCAGTAGTGATCTTTGTGTCTAAAACGCAGTGCCAAAAAATAGTGGAAAACGGAATTACATCAGGTATGAATGTTATATATGTATGTACATAATTGCTTAATAATTTGGGTACATTTTGATATATGTACATATGTATGTACATATGTACATGTATACAGGAATAATACTTCTACGAAATATTATCTGCTGATAATATTATCGGCATTATTTGCATATCTCTTCAAATCTGTTTTGGAAAAAATTTCTATTTGCTCAGAGACATCCTGTACATACAGAGTATGTTATATGCCTTATAATATCATATCATTTATTTATATCCTGTTCTTGTTTGTGTTTCACAGCAAAAATCTAACACATTATGCTACCTACATAAGCCATGGATTCCATCAAAATATAATGGTGCACGTCCAACTACAACTAATTCTTTCTAAAACTGTCCTAAACTAAAACGAGGAATGGAGACTGATGGTATGAATGCACACACGAATAAAGCAACACCTAATTCGATTATATAAATTTCAGACGCTGCTTTGAAGATTAACGTAGGCAGTATAGAGAATCGAAATGATATCTTATCAGATGCCGGCATGAAATACCAATATGCCGTAACTAGTTTCTGCGCGGCGAAACTTTCGACTGATGAAAAAGTCGCAGACTACAGGATTTACTCCGGCGATAAGTCTGGTTGCATGTTTGACGATATTATTATTAATGTACGAATGAGGTCCCCGAATGACGTCTACACTTCTAGGATTCAAGTAAAATATAAAGCAAATATAAAGAAACATGTGCCTATTGATACAATCTTTAAAAAAAACGCAATGAATAATTTCGACAATTTTAAATCAATACTTGAGGATAGCAAGGTTCGATTTGGTATTTTTTCTAACTCGGATATCTGTAAGAGGACAAAGTTATCTCTTGATGGGATTAAACACGAATTTTCTTCAAGTCAGTTGGATGAATCTGATCACATTACCGATATATTACTTCCATGTAAAGGTAACAAAAGTAAATTTGCTTGTAAACCCGCGATGAATACAAAATATGATTGCCTTTTCAAAAATTGTTATTTAAGTTTAAACCAACCCAGCCTAGAAGATCTTAAACAAAAATTAAAGGAAATTTGTGATATCCACGATCCAGATGCTATTATCACCTACGTTAACAATTACCTTAGCGATCAATCTCTGCGGAAGCAAGGCATGACCAAACATATATTTGAAGCGGAATTGCAAAAAATTCGTTTCTCCAGATTTATTATATCTACTCAAGTGTTTGTAGAATTCGAAGAACATGCCTGCATCAGTGCATGGAATGATATTATCTTAACACAGGATGTTACGATAATCAACAATAGCGAGCACGATATTGAAATCGAGAGAAACTTGTTAGGTTACTTGACACAAAGATTAAATTCTTTACTTGGCATTAACATTAACCGAAAAACGTTTAAAGAGGAAAACTTGAGGAAAGAGTTTACTGAGAAATTTGAAATATATTTCAATAATTACAATTATAGATATTACGTTTCGCTACCGCAGGAATTAGACTCTTTACTAATTGAATTTTGGAAAATTGGAGTCTTACCAATCATTTTAAAATCAGAAGAGGGGAATAATTTCGAAAAGTACATCCACTCAGGAAGAAAATATATCCTAATCACAAACTCAAGCAGAAGAACTCCTGCCATTCCGCAGAATGATGAATTGAAGATATTTCGGTATATGAGCGATATAACAGATGTCGAGAAACGGGACAAACTATTAGAAAATGTGCGAGTATCACTACAAGGACGTCCCCCAACCACTCTAAAATATTTAACAGATGGGAACAAAGCACTAATCAAAACATTTAGCACGATGGATGTAATGAAACTGATGAAGCCAAGAAATTTATATTTGAAACCTAGTTGTTTGGATGGTAGTAATAACCTTGCATTCTTCATTAAAGATCCAAATTGCACCAACGAATCAACAATGGAAGCTCCATATGAAACGGGCGACAATATCGCGATCAATTGCCACCCAGATGATATCGACGAACAAATTGAAATGTTTAAAAATAAATTTGAATATGACGATTATATAATATGCGTTTTAGAGGGGAGTGACGATCGTTTCAAATTACTTCAAGGAGATGATTGGAGATTGAGAAGTTATTTTATCGATCAATATAACCAACCACTCTATAAAACCAGAGAAGGTGATCTTGTCCCAGTACTTGGTAATGTAGGTTACTTTAACGAACGTCATTATATACCGAGATGTTTGAGGAAACCAACAATTAAAATGCCATACTTCTATTCTAGAGAGGAGCGAATTTGTTTAGTAGCAGGTGATGCTGATAACATTACATTTACTAAAATAGATTTAGAAAATGATGGATTGAAACTAAGACAAAAGAAGACTTATTTTATTAAAGTTAACGAAGAAGAGCGGCAGTACTATTGGGATAAATTATCGTCTCTTAAATATCCGATATTTGACGTTAACATTAGAGATAATAAAGCGGAGTTATTAAGATATAAGTGCAGTGGAAATTTAAGGCAGCATATTGAGTACGAGGGTGACATTATTTCTGAGAAACAATTTTTTGAAGATATTAAAAAGATGACTGGGATAACTGTACTAACTGGCGAACCAGGTATGGGAAAATCTAGTTTGGTCAAATCCCTCTACAGTAATATGGACAAGTATATTCTGTCGTACGATTTAACGGAATACAAACATCACAGAAACAGACTTGTACGTTTCGAAGATCTAACATCCACAATATTTCAAAAACGTACATCAAAGGATTACAACGATTTTCTACAAGAGTTGTGCAATCAAAATCGATTAATGGTGGTGTTAGATTCTTATGATGAAATAACATCTACTCCAGATTTTGAAAAGAGCGCCTTACAACTTATAGAAAACATTGCGAAGAGAGGAATACCAATTATAATATGTTCGAGACCAGTCCTGAGTAAATCTACAGATGTATGTGCTATGCAAACAGTAAAATTAGAACCTTTGAATAATAACAAAGAAATAGAATACGTCGAAAAATGGGGCTTGCGTGTAAGTGATTTAAAAAATGTTCCGTCGGAGTTCACAGGAAATCCACTGTATTTAAACTTCCTCCAAGTCGTCGCGAAAGACCCAAAGCTATTCGAAAATTTCAGTAGGCTCAAGTTATATGAAGAAGTAGTAAATTCGAAAATTAAACGTAGTTTTGTTAGGAATCCACATTTCGACTCAGACGACGTAAACGAAATGAAACAATCGTTGGAAGAGTTAGCGTTACTTAGGTTATTTGGGGAAGAGAAAACAAAAAATGTGTTAGTAACGATTTCTTTAGATTGGTTGTTAACTAAACAAATTAGGACTGGAATTATTACCGGAGTCGATGATAGGATACCGATATTTATTCATTTTACGTTTGTTGAGTATTTCGTCTCACAATGGTTTGTTAGAAGTTTGGGAAAACCTCTGCTTAAGCAATACGCGATAAATTTTTATAAGCAATTATTAATCGACAAGCACGCCCGCATTTTAGAGATCGAGTTTGAGCAGTCAAGTTTGCAGAACGCTATCGTAGAGGGGAAAGTGTTAAGAGTGCAGCAAATGTTGAGAGATAATCTGGAATGCTTAGAATATATTGACAGGTTTAACAGAACCGTCCTCCATATAGCAGCGATTCATTGCAGATACCATACTCACCGGCACGATCCAGGCTATAAAATTTTGGATAAAATCCTGCAATCAATGAAAAATCATAACCCGGATTATATTTCCAAACATGATATGTCAGGTATGACTTGGGCTGAATATGTCAATAAGGAAGTTTTCGAAAATATAGTTCTTAACAACCTATTTGCAACTGTTGAGGTATATTTAAAAACAGAAGCTCAAAATGTGAAAGAAAATGATAATTCGGGCGTGTTCCCATTGGACCAAGAATCATTCGAGAAAATATTTAAAGTTGTTAAATGGAGGAGATTATCAATTAATATTATTCGGGATTTGTTCTTTCTACAAAATTACCACAATAAAAAAATTCGGAAATTTTTAGAACAGTGTAGAAATGATACTCCCAGCCCTGATTTAGGTTGGGATACCGGCCGAGTAGATGGTCTGCTCGCACCGTTACATGTTGCTTGCATATATAATAGCTTACGTATTGTACAACGTTTTATAGAAGTAGAATATAACGTAAACGTCACAGATCAGTATCAATGCACTCCTTTGTATTACAACGTTATACAATTTTCACAAGAACCAGATGCAAGCAGAGACGATAAATTAGCTATAGCTAAGCTGCTTCTGAGTAACGGAGCAGACATCACTCAACCAGATAGGGGTTGTGGAACTATGCTGTACTCTGCAGTAAGATCAAGAAACATAGATATCGTTGAAATGCTAATAGGACATGTAAACTCTACGAATTTTCTAAAAATAACTAAAAAGGAGTATATGAATATGCAAAATCGAGATTCCTCTTCCCCCCTTCATCTTGTTATTCAAAATGGTGACATAAATATTGTGAAATTGTTACTGGATGAAGGAGCAGATCCTAATCTTGCAGATAAGTACGATGAGATATCTCTGCACGCAGCGGTGAATGCTGGAAATTTGGATGTTATTGAGGAATTATTACGACGTGGTGCGGATATTAATAGGAAAAATATTTCTAATCGCGCACCTCTTCAGTTTGCTGCCGAAAAAGGAAATACAGAAGTGTTAAGGATGTTACTAGAACAGGAATGGATTAATATTGAAAATGATTGTGTTGACGCAGCTTGTTTTTCAGCTATATTTGGAGGGAATCCAGATTTAATGAACTTGCTTTTAGATAGAATAACAGATGTAAATGTTACGGCTAAGAATGGTGACACACTTCTCCACACTGCGGTTCTTCATCGAAAGCTGAATATCGCTGCTTTATTAATGGAAAGAGGAGCCAATAAAAATGCCAAAAATAAGTGGGGTAATACACCGCTTTATTGTGCTGTAGCATCCGAGAATAAAGATATGGTGGAGTTATTATTGCAACAAGATGCGGATCCAAATTTAGGAAACGCAAAAGGTAATACGCCTCTGCATCTCGCCGCCGATTATGGTAATGTTGAAATAGCTCGACTCCTTTTAGACTATAAAGCAAAAATGAATGTAAGAAATAGCAGTCAGTGTACACCGTTTCTCTTCGCAGTGGGGCAGGAAAATGTCGACATGGTCAAATTACTTATAGAGCAAGTTAACGATTGGGGTATTGAGCAAGAAGTCCCTGCAAGTCTTCTTCGTGAAGCAGTTATTATTGGGAAAACAGAAATAATCGAGATGTTGTTAAATAAAGGATTAGATTGTAATGTTAAGTTTGAGAACGGTAAGGCAGCTCTTCATGTCGCCGTATGCATCGGAAAATTAGATGTTATTAAGCTATTAGTGGAAAAAGGTGGTGACGTAAATTGTAAGGATAGTGAAGATAGAACCGGACAAACTCCGATCGACATCGCTGTTAATTCAAGAAGTACGGATATTATTAAGGTATTACGCCCTGAAGGAATACATAAATAGGTGGTTCAATAGAAAATACGAACATAATATATAAGCTTTAAATTCATAATAATTAAACATATAGTTATATTCTATTTTTTTTTATTTTACATTATTAGAGAGTTATATACATATGTACATGAGATAATAACAATACTTTAAACATCAGGAGTTTTATTTGACACTTTTCATCAGTACAGATATTAAGTAAGTACCTGTAAATATTTGTTTATTATACAAAGCAGTCCAATTCATTCAAAACGTCATAATATTAAAAATTGTATTTTGTTATACCTAATTTATTAAATTAATAATTTTGAAAATATAAAATGCGAAAAGCTTCCAGTGCAGTATATTGATTGGTGTTAATTAATTTATTGGAGCCAATGTTGAACTAAATAAACTGATTAATCAATTAAAAAGTCAGATGAACTATGAAGGATTTAAGAAGATCTATCTATAACTGTATTTTCTTCTGGCTAAATCTTCTCACTTTAGTAACCAATGACTTAAGGTTTCTTACGCCTTTCTACTAGTGACCATATCGCTATAATTTTTCAAAATTTACTTACGTGTACAGCAAAACTCAAAATTACTCCAGCATTGTCAATTATTAGAAATCTAAGAGAACGTTTTTAAGCTAACTATTTCGCTCTACAATATAGTGATTACACATTTCAAATTTGACGTTTCGTCTCTTGTTAACTATCATTAACTTTGTTGTTTTGTAATGGTAGTCATATTAAATTTAGAAATGCATTTTTTGGATATGGTTTGTGAAATAGCAAACTTGCAACACATCTCATTCTAATCATCATCTGCGTATTAGTCTTGTTTTATTATGTGGCATAAACACCCCATCCATTTTCAAAGTTAGAAAATAAATTTATTAAATGACTTAGAAATTTAAAATTGCTGTCATAACATGGAAATTAATTTGTTGATGATGAATCGCAGTTTAAATTGATTACTTCAAAAATTAAAACGGAATACAGAAAGTTCAGATGTTTCTTGAAATATCGAACTCGAAAAATAATTTGAAAATTTTGTGGCAGTCTTTAAATTTATACTTAAGTGCCTATAGCGTACGTTCAGATGTAAAAATTTTTATATTGAGCTGTTATCGATCGTATGTATTTTTAGTTATTTCGCAATCTCTATCTATCTTGCAGTACTTTTTTATTTATCTAATCATGGATATGCAAAATATTTATCTATCCAAAGATTAAAACTACCTAAATTTTATTACACCATTTATATCACAAACAGATATGAATTTTATGTTCGTGAGTGAAGTTGTGTCAAGCGGACTGTAAGACAAAATCTACAGGTAAGTTTAATTCAATCATGTAATAGTGGCAGCCCAATCTTAAGTTATTAGGCTTGTTCCAACAAGAATACGAAACTATCAGTAATACATAGTTGCAAAATATCAGGATTCTGCGCGTTAGTAATTTTGCCGTTCCAACAAACCAAATTACAATTTGCAAACTGAAATTTGCTGTTCCAAGTAAAATAATAATTGATTGAAAACTGCTTGCTAATAGTCAGAACAATTTGCGAATTCTTTGCTGATTTTCAGAGTCTGTACTTTAAGCATGCGTAGCTTATTTCATTTCACATTGGTAGTTTTGTATCTATCGGAAAGATTTTTTTGTGTCTTAAATTCAATTTCTTTACAGTAGATAAAATTTAAAATTGTTTTCTTAAAGTGTTGCAACAAGGACAAATTGCAAACAGTTGGAAATTAATTTCTGACTGCACTATCACAAACTGTATGTTGGAACAAACCTGTTGTGTTGTGATGTGTCACTTTAAGATAGGTTTCCTTTAGCAATATCAATTTATTTTAATTAGCTGCGACATATCCCAAATTCCCGTCAGATCTTACTGTATAATCTGCAGAGATTATTTTATTTTGTTGTGTATTACTATATTGAATCCAAATTAAATTTGTTCTACTAATTGTATGTTTAAAGAGAATTTACTCTTCATTCTAACTTATCAGGTTTATCTCTGCTATTTCTTAAAGACCAAAATCTAAGTAATAAATACCGAAGTACAAATCTATTTTTGAAGATGATTTTCTTATCTATAAAACGCAAAGATAAAGGTTCCGTTCATTCTCTCAACGTAAGCCTATAGGTATACCTGCTTTTTCACCTTAGCCTAAATTTCTTTTAGCAAGATCTACAGTTCGATACGACTATATACTTATCAATTTATTTTAATCATATAATCGTATAATCTAAACACATTATTTTAATTTATTGTGTACTACTATATTTCATCAAAATTAAAGTTCTTCTGCTAATTTTATACTAAACTACGAGAACTTACTTTCTATTCTAAATTATTAGATTTATGCCTGCCGTTGTTAAAGACCAAAATCTGAGTAATAAATACTGATGAATGAATGTCGTTTGGGGATTCATTTTCTTATCTATAAATGGCAAAGATGGTGGTTCCATTTATTCCTTCAACGTAAGCCTACATACTTGCTTCAATTGAACACCAACTGTATGTAAATAAGGTAAAGGTCTTCTAAAGTACACAACAAGTTTTGTATTGAATTCATTGCTTCCTCTTTTAGATTTTATTCGCGCAATAGTCACTAAAGATGGCACTAAACCAAGAGGAACAACCCTACGAAGGTAGGAGTCGTTTAAATATCGAAGTAGTCTTTTATCAAGAATAAAATGTTAAACTGTGTTGATTGTACGCCTACGTTATTTCTAGGTATTAGCCTAAAGAAATCAATGGTTAAACGAACGAAAGGATCAAAATCGGAAGTTGGCATGGTGTATCAGTACGCGGTTACAGTGTTTCTCGCAGGTAAATTATCAGCAGATGATAACGTCGAAGATTACGTAATATACTCGAGTGAGTCCTCCGCTGGTAAATTCGACGATGTGATCATTAGAGTGCGTCTTAAGAATCCCAACAACTGTTACCTTTGTCTTGTACAAGTTAAACACAAAGAAGAAAAGAAACTTAATATCGGCGATAGTCCTAAAGAAAAATCACTTACACAGTACATCAATACCTTCAATGAAATTATGAACGATACAGCTTTGACCTGCCGTCAAGGTATTTCGGATGAAAATATACGGTTTGCGATTGTTACTAATGCAATAGTTCAAAAGCCTGTTATATTGCATGGTCAAAACATATTTCAGTTAAAGCTAGAAACTCATTATGAAGGAAATATTAATAAAACGCTCCTTCCTTTTGAAGGTGAACCTAGGAGATTGTCATGTCAAGATCCTGCAGCTGTTGCATATCAAAACTTTTTTCAAAGATGTCACATATATGCAAAGCAACCTAATGATAAACAGATTATAGAAGCTATACAGAACATCTGCGAAATCGACAACGCCAATGATATTGTAACTTATGTCAAAGACTATTTCAATAACGATTTTCTTCATAAGCAAGGCTTGAGTAAAGATCAATTCGAAACGGAACTGTCGAAGATCCGTTTTGCCAATTCGATCATACCATTGTCGCAACCTACTGAACTTATCAACGAAGAACTTATTGTTATTTGGAACAAGATCACTTCAGAACAAGATATCACGATCGTCAGCAATGAGAAGGATGCGCATATTGAGACCTGCTTACTTAGTTGTTGGGCGCAAAATGTGATTTCTTTATTAAATCTTGAAATTAATCGTAACGATTTAATTTGTAGTCGATCACTAAATAAGAAGATAATAGAAAAATTTAAAGAATACTCACAAGGTAAGGAGCGAAGATATTGGTTATCAATGCCGAGTAATTTCAAATTGTTACTGATAGAATTATGGAAATACGGCGAGTTGCCTTTAATCTTAAAAACGAAATCTGAATTGGACGCTTTCACGAAGTGGATACAGTCAAAGAGAAAGTACGTTATACTTGATGACTTTACTAAACGAACAAGAGAGATTGCTGAGATTAATTCTGATGTGAAGCTATTTAGTCACATTGCTAATATTAATTCCATGGAGTTGCGAGATAGCCTTCTTCAAAATCTAAAAGTCTCATTACAAGGACGTAAACCCACCAGCTTGAGAACATTGCTAAGAGACAACATCGAATTGATGAAAACGTTTACTTGTGCTGATATAATTGCTGTCATGAAGAGGATAGTCCCGCATGTAAAGGAATATTATGTGGATGCTAATGATTATTTAGCGTTCTTAATTGAGGATGATACTATTCAAGATGGTGTCGAATTTGAGAAGCCCAAGGAAGTCGGTGATAATATTGTGTTTCGTTGTAATAATAAGGAAACCGAAGGGTATATTACGATGATTACGACTAATCCAACTTTTGAAAATTACACAATTTGTTGTTTACGACAAAATAAACGTTTAGAATTAATTCGAGGTGATTTATCCGGTTTAAGAAATTGTTTCACTGATGAACATGGCAACCCTGTTTATTATTCAGACGAAGACAAGTTCGTTCCTGTAATTGGACGTCCTATAAGACTCGAGAAGCATAACTATATAAGTAGGTGCTTGAGGAAGGCTACGATAAGTCAGTCGTATTTTGAACTTGAACAAATACAGATTTGTTTGGTGTTGGGAGATAATTATTCTGACTCTATACGATTTGTTGAAATAGATGTTAATGCTGCTGAGATAGAACTACCTGAAGAGAAGAGCAATTTTATTAAGGTCAGTGAAACGAATCGAGAAATCTATTGGGATAAGTTATCCGCTCTTACGCATCCTTTGCTTGAAGTGGTGATCAAGCAAGGCAAAATGGAATTATTGCGATATAAAAATTGCCACAATTTAAGTAATTATGTCACTTACGAAGGTAACGTCGTTTCAGAAAAAGAAATGTTTAGGGAGGTTGAAGCTGGACGCAATAAAATAACTGTCATCACAGGAGAACCTGGAATAGGAAAAACTAGTTTACTTAACTCATTTTGCAATTTTAGTGATACACAAGATTATGTTTTGTTTTATGATCTGCAGAAGTTTCAAACGGATCTTGATCAGAAAAAAAACATGCTCGCTGACCCTATAGAATACATGTTTACATATTTCCATAAAAGATCTCGTCAACAATACCAAGCATTTATTCGTCGTGTATTTGCAAATAAAAATATAATACTCGTGTGTGATTCGTTTGATGAAATTGTATCGGTTTGTGAAACAGAAGTGCTTAAACTTTTAAGTACTCTTGCAAATGATAATATTCGAATAATAGTAGCTTCGAGGCTAAATGGTTGTAATATTTTGATGACGAAATTTGAGATTTGTACAGTAAATCTAGAGCCGTTGAACGTAGATGATGTCAGTAATTATCTAACAAAATGGAAGATAAATGAGAACAATATACAAGGTGTTCCAATCAAATTCACATCAAATCCTTTATATTTAGGTTTCTTAAAACTAATTGCTGAGGATAGCGGACAATTTTTAAACATTACCCGATTTCAATTGTATGAAAATGTGATCAATATGAAAGTTAATCGTCATTTGCGCAGGAACAATAAAGTAGTTGATCCATCAGATAATGAGGATGCTATAGCTTTGCTTGAACGATTCGCATTGGAAGTAATGTTTGGCAAAGAAAATATTGAAGAGAAGATTGAATGCAAACCACACAGAAGAACTAACGCCTATACGAAGTATGGAATTATTACTAATTTCGACGATGACGGAACCCCTACATTCTACCATTTTACGGTCGTCGAATTTTTAGTTGCGCGTTGGATCAAAAATGCGAAAGATATTAAGAAATATAAGGAAATGGTTAGCGAGTTGTATCAGCAATTGTGTCAAAATAATAATATATATATATTAGATATTTTGTCTGAGCATCTGAAACCTCACCAAGCAGTGCTTCAATCGGATATCTGTAAAGCAGAAAAGTTGCATGCAGAAGACCCAAATTGTTGGAAGATTGTTGATGATCTTGGTAGAAATGCTCTTCACTTAGCGACAATTCGTTGCAATTTCTTATTTGGTCAGAAGGCGCCTTATAGAATCTTAGAAACAATCATACAATTCATGCAACGTAATAGAGATGAGCTGGATGACCGTGATGCCATAATCAAGAAGAATTGGATTGATCATATTGATGCTGATATATTGGACTATTTATCATTTTACAAGTGTATTGAAACTTTAAAAATATATTTAAGTTATAAACGGCGAAGCTTTAGCGATAGCGATACCGGCTCCGATTTATTTCCATTATCAGATTTTAATTTTAAGAGAGTCTTTTCATTCCCTATAAAATATGTTTGGATAGGGATAATTCGCGATCTGGTGTTTATACAAAATCGTAAAAATAACATGTTCTTGCGATTTTATCAGGAATGCTCGCTATCATGCGTTCGTTCTTCGACCTCGTGGACTAATTTAGGCGTCCAAGGAAACCTATCACCACTTCACATAGCCTGCATTTACGGCAGCCAACCAATGGTAAGACACCTTGTAGATGAAAAGCATGAAGTAAATGTTGCAGATGCTTATCGTTGCACGCCGTTGCACTACAGTATCATGTTAAATGCTTTAGATTCGACGACCAGCGATTGTGATCCCATAAGAGATGCAAGTATGACTATAATAAGGACACTTTTGAAAAACGGAGCTGATGTTAATACGCGCAATAAGTGGGGGG